>KV459467.1:0-97955 GCA_001662645.1 Pseudogymnoascus sp. 03VT05
CCCCCCCCCCCTCCCCCCCCCCCCTTTTACCTCCAACAATAAACGCCCAACCTCGTCGTCAACCTCGCTAGCACCTTCCTCACTTTCTCACCGGTTCTAGCTTCGAGCATGATCTGTCTAGCATTCTACTGCTACTGCACCTCCACAGTTTATGCGCGTTCTTACACTCTTTCTATCCACAGTCCAACAAACTATACTCATCCACGGCGGGTATAATGGTTCGGGTATAAGACGAGACAAACTATTCACATATCCAATATCCAACAGAAAGAGTCTTAACTTTCCAACATGACTGTTCTGTACTTTACTGTAATGTACTGTACAAGCGCCAACGATTCAACAGAAATAGTATCATCCGTACTATCAGTTCCACTCATCATTTTCCCCCTCATCACCTTCCATCTATCGTATGTATCCCCGGAATCAGATTCTTGGAAAAAGAAACCGTGGCGCAGATGGAGAAATAGAACGGCACGCGTAGGAGGAGGACGCGTATCACAAGTATAGTAAGCACACACTGCATTCACATCTGATACGAGATGAGCACATATCGAGAAAAGCCCATTCTCCATCCTCCATCCTGTACCCGATATCCCATCTCCAAATATGTCTCAACCGGCCAACCCCCCCCCCCCCCCCTCCCCCCCCCCCCCTCACCCCACCCCCCCCCCCCCACCCGGCCAACCCCCCCCCCCCCCCTCCCCCCCTTCCTCCACACATCCACACCATATTTCCACTCCAAAATCAAGGCGACGTCGCAGCACGCACCATTCCCGCAGCGACTCGCAACACCACCACCACAGATCGAGCCGCGCTTGCATATACTCCACCATATTGCCCACCATCCACATCGCCATCCACAATTCCATACATGGCCATAGACAAACCTCAACACATCACCATCCGCAACCCGCATAACCGTACACCGCAGTCCAACCCCAACCGCCACTGCAGAAAACCAGTACCAGTAAGCCGCTCCAACCTCCCTCCGTCCCTCGCCCATCGTCCATTCACCAGCGTTTCCCCATCACCCACCCGCGTCGCGGCCAAGCCTTTCACCTGAACCCCTGCAGCGCACGCCGTCGTCACTCTCGCCCGCTCCCCCAACGCCCATCCAGTAAGGTCGCGATAACAAACGTCCGGACGGGGCTTCCGGCGGCGATCTACCCCCCTCGTGCGCCTGCGATCGCCGCTACACACAAAAGTACTTCGTCCAGTAGAGGCTGGGCAGGCCGAGACCACCGACAGTCACCATGCGGCAGGGGGGAGGTGTGCGATGGCGGGGTAGCCGGAGCAGCTGCGTTCCTTGATCTACATATGCTCTTCTCATTGGCTGAGCGCTGCTCCGGAGGTATCTACGGATGGTGACACCATCCCCCCGGCGCCTCAGTGCCGTCGTGTAACGCTGGCGACACAAGAGGTCGACGGATGATGGTCGAGAACTCAAAGGGCTTTGGGATGTTTGCGGATTTAGTTTATGCAACCTTGGGCTGTGATTGCCCATGCAAGCATGCATGCACGTGTGTGCGCATCCGGTCTCAGTCTCTTCCGTGGCGTTTATGAAGTTTCAAATGGTCACGTGCTACGCCCTGCTACTACAACAGCACTGGAGCAGCAGCAGTAGCAGAAGCAACAGCAGCGACAACAGCAGCAGCAGCAGGTGGAGCGCTCGTCGCTTCGCCTTCGCCAACTAGTGTGACTGGCACTGTTACAGTCTCAACCGGAACTCCGCCCTCCCGCTCGCCCTGCGCGCCCTTCTTGCCCTTCCTCCTAGCCATTTTACGCTCCTCCTCCTCCTTCCGCTCCCCCTCCCCCACCTCCTCCTCCCCTTCCTCTAGCTCCCTCAGCCGGCCCAGATCAACTACCTCGTCTAGCCCACCCACCTCCCGCGGCCCCTCCACCCCGCCCGGTGGCAGCGCCCACTCAGGTAGCTCGCTCCTATAGCTCCACTTGAGGTCCTTATCCTCATATCGGAGCGAGTGCAGGTAAATCCCCATCTCCTGCGCCCCTGGATCCGTATACAGCGGCGTCGCGCACACCTCACACAGCTCTCCCGACATCTTCTCGGCCTTGCGCTTGTTATAATCGTCCACCATCTCATCATGATACGCCACGGCGTCCGCTACCTCGGACTTCCCCATCCGTGCGAGCCGTGTAATCACATCCTCATCCGCCTGCATCGCATCCGCGTCCCCAGCCCCGAGCGACGCCCCCCAGACCCGCTGATTGCTGTAGATGGGGTCGTTCGTGATCGGATGCCCCAGGAACTGGAGGTGCACGCGGATCTGGTGCGTGCGGCCCGTGATGGGCAGACAGCGCACTATAGAGTATCCCTTCTTGCCCACCCACGGCCGGCCCTCTGTCTTTCCCTCCTCCGCTCCTGCCTCCTCGGCCCCCTCCTCTGGCCCGTAGTACGCGAGTCGTCGGAACACCGTGCGTGCTGGCTTGCCGCTAGCGCGCACGCGATTCAGGCCCAGCTTCGGTGAGATCTGGAGGATGGGCATGGCGCAAACGACGTCTCCGTCGGGAAACTTGCCAGCCACTCGGGCGACGTACTCCTTGCGCACCGTGCGGCCCGAGATCTGTGTTGATAGCTCCTCGGCAGCGCGCGGGTGCTTGCCAATGAACATGACGCCGCTGGTGAGCCTATCCAGGCGGTTGCATGGTAGAGGTTTCCATCCCGGGCGCGAGGCCGCCAGAATCTCGATCACCGAGTTGTAGTTGTAACGCCCAGCGGGGTGGACGGGGATACCGGACGGCTTGCAGATGACCATCATGTCCTCGTCTTCGCTTATGACTGTGATAGGGGCTGCTGTAACGGGGGGCTCGTGTCGGTGGAGGGTGTGCGAGATCACGTCTCCATTCTGGACGACGTGGGTTGTCGATGCGGGTTTGCCGTTGACGACGACCATGCCGGTTTCTATTGCAGTTTTCTATTCCTTATTAGCCCCTTCCTCATCTATTCCCCGTTTCCAACTACCCCCAAAGACCAGTAACTCACATAATACTCCACAGGCCGATCGCGAAACTCGCTCTCAAAGATATCCAACAACTCCCTCCCCCTCCACCTCATCTTGCAGTTCGTATTATACGTGAAGTGGTACGGCGCAACCCTGCGCAGCCCATCCTCAAACACATAAGGCCGCGGCCATGGGTCGGCGGGTGTCACCACCACTGCCGGCGGGGCGGCCATCGGGCGTTTCTCGACAAGCGTCGGCCAGCCGATTTGTTGACGGACCGGAACGAGGGCGAGGACCGGGTTGCGGGCGTAGAGGAGCGCGGCGATTCGGGGTGAGGGCGACAGGGTTTATGTGGGGGGGTGTGAATCGTGGAGAGAGGTCGTGGATGCGAAATAGATGGAGGAAAGCAATTGAGTTGCTGGTGGCGCCTTCCACCTCGTTGTCCAGAAGGCTGAGGAAAATAATACGGCCAGGCGGCGGGAGATGGCAGAATAATAATGTTAACGTATTGGGTTAGCGCGTAGGTGCCCCTGCTCGGACCGTCATACCTCGGCTGCCACGATTTCCGCGTTCCGATGGACTCTATAAACATTGCGGTTGCGGCTGCGCTGCAGAAAGTTAGAATATCTGAAATATACTATCCATTGCTCTATAAACCCGTCTCATAAACTTTCCTCACGAGGCTACCTCATAAACTCCCCTAATCCTGACCTCCTCCGCCGTTCACCATGGACTCCCCAGCCGTCCTCCGCGAGCGGAAACGCTCCGACTACCCATACGTCCTCACATATCGCACCCGATGGAGCGATAACGACATGTACGACCACCTCAACAACTCAATCTACAACTTCCTGTTTGTCCCCCCCCCTCTCAATTCCCATTCCCTAGCTAATCCCCGTCAGCATCGACTCAGTAATCAACACCTACCTCTCCAAACACTGCGGCCAATCCCCCCGCACCTCCGCCCAATACGGCCTCGTCGCCTCCTCGCACACCGACTTCCTCTCCTCAGTCGCCTTCCCCGCCGTCGCGGAGACGCGGCTGCGTGTCCACAAGCTCGGCCGGACGAGCGTCACGTACGAGGTTGGGATTTGGGAGGAGGGTGTGGAGGGGATCAAGGCGGTGGGGAGGGTGGTGCATGTTTTTGTGGAGAGGGGGACGGGGAGGCCCGCGAGGGATGGGATGGGGGCGGCGCTGAGAGGGGGGTTGGAGAAGTTGAGTGCGGGGGAGAGGGGGAAGTTGTGAGTACTGTGTAAAAGTGTTTAAAAGCGAAGCAAGCCACAGAAAGCCATGTCTGATTTACAGGTATTATTGTAACATTTGGTATCTACTCTATACAAGTATAATCCGTCCATTCCACCTTCTTTGCTTCGTTTTGAACACCATACAAAATGTTGAATAATTTCCATCCCACAGTATAATCCCGAACCCAAACATGGCTAAACACCCATTCGCACGGTAATTTGAACACCCGAAACTCACTAACTTCGACATGCGGTGCTTCCGCTGTATATATGCCCAGCAAACTCCCCGCTCCCATAAAACAGTCGTAATCAATCAAAATATTATACCCAAACAAAATAACTCCTACTATCCACCTCATTCTTCGGCAAGAAGCCCCTTCGTTACAACAGTCGATCCCCATTTCGAATCAAGACCCTCAGCCTGTGGAGTCACGTCCATTGGCATCGATTTAGCAAAGCCAGAGTAGGGCATGTAGTCGGGCGGGGTCGTATTCTCGTGGTCGAGGATCACATGGTTGCGAGATTCAAACGTGTCCACGTCGATAGTCTTGAGAGACAGGAAGTGGTAAGTGTGCACTGCCTTCGTCTGCCCGTAGCGGCGTGCACGACCAACAGCCTGGGTCATGGCTGCCTTGTAAGTCTGCTCTCTATCGGTGAGATAGGGGGAGACGAAGATGATATGGTTGGCGTTGGTCAAGTTGCTAGGATGAATTAGTTGGGTCTATTAATCAATGGAAGTTGGGATTCTTACCTTCCAGCTGCAGATGCATCCCCGATGTTCAAGATAAGAACCTTTGACTTCTCCTTGCCCGTCTCGGTTTGGAACTTTGTCAGAGTCTTGGCCGGGTCTCCCCTATCCAGTGAAAGGTATGTGATACCCTTGTCCTTGAACGCACCGATAATCTTGTCCAACAAATCTGTAAACTGTACAAATAGAAGCACTTGCTCGGTATCTGGGATATTCTTGACAAGGCTGATAATATCTTCAATCTTCTTGCCATAATGACGACCCTTTCTCGTGGAATCATCTTCGACGCCAAGCTCTGGGGCTTTGATGACTTGCCATTGCTTGTTGATCGCACTGCACCCGACGACAAGACACTCTTCCTTGGCGGCGAGATTGTTGTAGAACATCTTCTCATGCTTCGCCCGACAGCTGTCACAGGCAGTGTGGCCACACTGCGACAGAATCGAAATCTCCTCCGGTGAAAGGCCAGTCTTCTCACACTTCGAGCATGTGCAGCCCGCACCCGCCTCGTTTCCGAGTCTCAGGTTGGTGTAGTGCTTCTGCAAATTCCTAACATAGTCGAAAAAGCGGAGGCAGCGCTTCCTGCTCACATACTCGATAACCATCTTGCGCAGAACGTTCGTAACATCTCTCAACGCTGTGTGTGCGTACTCGATATTGCCATTTCGGCCGTATGGGAGCAACGGCAGCAGCTTCTGGGTATCCTCTGGTGCATCGGCCGACGAGATACCGTCGCTCTCGGAATCCGCACGCTTTCTCTTCTTGGTTGCTTTGGCTTTCTTTGCTCCTGGCTTCCCTCTTGCTTCAGACGCAAGGACAATGTCACGCTCCTCCTGAGTCATATAAAACTCTTCCCAGTCGTCGTGAGAGCTACGCTTGGCGGCCTCCTTCATAGCCATAGAAATCGCATTGCATGCGTCAACATCGCCGTAATGGTTCGACGCGACTTGGCGCTTCAAGCTGACGTATTGGTCGCAAGGATCTTCACAGCTCAGGTGGAGGTATTCGGCCTGTCTCAGAGTCTTATTCAAATCAATCTCCAAGGCATCGAGTTGCTTATTTCTGATTCCAACGATGACAGCGCACGCATCGGGCGCATTGTTCAAGCCATCGTGCAGCTCGTCAAGCGTGAAGTGGGATGCACACTTCATCAGTGCTTCGCCAACACTGTCACTCTGACCCAAAAGCTCGCGAATGCGCTTCATGCGATCATTCTCCATAGCTCTCTTCCCCTTCGTCATCTTGAAATCAGAAGCAGCCAGAAGTTGCTGAAGCTCAAGATAAATCGCGCGCTCGGCAGCTGGGAGGATGGCCGGCATGATGTGCACTGAGCCATTGATTGCCTCGATATCGGCGATATTCTGGCGAACAAACTTGTCGAGAAAGCGCTGTGCAAGCTTGTGGCGGTTTTCATGCCAGGCAAAAGACTGTTTCTGGTTGAATGTGCGGAACTCTTCTCCAGAAGTCATATTCCTAGTCATCGTTTTGATGTTCTGGGCGTTCATCACCCCGGTGGTGAAGTCGTCGATGCCAAGGTTAATACCAAGGAACCTCGACATGCACTTGACGTCCAGGAAATCTTGAAGGGGAGGTGTCCCCGAGAGGACCCATTTGGCGGCAGCCTTGAGGTTGGCAATTGTCAAACTCTCTTCACCAGCAACATAGGCATACTCATCAACGACGACACGGCTAAACCTGAAAATCTCGAAAATCGGACTCCTCATGCCCTTATAGTTATTGGTCTTTGTCAACTTGGTGAGGCCAAAGATGTCCTTTCGGGGCTTGACGGTGAACTCTTTTTTGGTCTCAGGCTTCTTATCAGCTTTAACATCGACCTTTAGTGCATCCTGACCGAACAGATCTGTGGCGGTTTCCAGGCGCGTTTTCTGAAGTTGAAGTCTCTCCTTGTAATCCTGATATGCCTGACCCCGAAGGCGCTTCGACGGGATGTAAGCCTCCACATCGGTGGCCGATTTTCCCTCTTCGGCAAGCTGGGAGTCGATATGTTTCTTCAAAGAGGAAGGTTTCGACTTCATGACCTCCACATTCTCGGCCACCTTCTTCATCGCGTTGGCGTACCAAGCAGACTGTGCTCTGGCGGGAGCTTTCTCGGGCAACTCAAGGACACCGGCAAACTGGGCGAGCTTGAACAGGTAGTTGTCGCCTTCACAGATAGACCAGGATGCGATAATGATGTCGGCTTGCTGGAAGTCCTCCACGCTATACTTATCAACGTTCGCGAGTGACTTCAAGACCGTGACTTTGTAGCTGCCAGGCAAAAACTTCCTAACCTCGCTGTACCACTGGTCGGGTAGTTGCGAAGGGACAAGAATGAGAGTTGCCTTGATTGGAATCAACCCATGAATGTCCTCCTTGGATGACTTTTCATCAGAGGTACGCTGCATGTCGATGAGTCCCAGCGTAGTAACGGTTTTCCCGTAACCAACTTGATCCGCAAGTACACCTCCACGAATGACCTTCGCTCTGGATGCCCGACCTTCAGCGCGCCATCCTAGAAGTGGGATACTAGCTTCCTCAACTTCTTCCTCAACGAAGGGCTCGACATTCTTTCCCTCCTGCTCGACCATCCAGTGCAGAGACCTCTGCTGTTCAGGACGAAGAGTAAATTTGAAACGAGGCGGGTTCGTCGAAGGTGTATCGCCGTCATTGTTCTTCAAGGCAAAAGCCGGGAAAACCATCTTTGGTGGAGCAACATAATCGGTTACAAGGCGCCATTGTAGAGTAGCACTCGTCGCATCATCACCAAGCAGTTTGGCAGCAGCTCTATGAATTAGAGTCTGCGGGTTGACCGCCAGCTTCAAGTCGACAATGCCAGCGTCATCAATGCAAACCTGAGTGACAAGAGGCGAAGGTCGGCCTTTCATGGCAATCTCGAATGGGGCAGCTTCAGTGGGATCCTCGAATGGAACAATTTTCCTCTTCTCGTCAAGTCTCCACTTCATGTTAGGGATTGCCGGAGCACACGTAGCACATCGGTGGCTGGCGAGTTGGTTCTCGATCTCGCGCCAGGTGTCAAGGCCCGGAATAGTTCGAGCTTTCTCAGTGAGCCAGGCATACTCTGAGAAAAACTGCTTCTGCTCCAGTTCACCAATCTCAAGCCAGTGGTCCTTTCGATACTTGGAAAACTCTCCCTCGGGAAGGGCGGCTTCACACTGGAGAACAACATGAGCCTCGCGGCAATCGTTGAGAGATGTAGTGATCGAAAAGTTCTCGGCAGCACGACTGAACTGACCGCTAGCTGTGCCATGAGCAAGGTCCAAGCTGGCGTTTTCAATGTCAAGCCACTGGCCATCCACGTAGCAAGTCATCGGATCCAAGTTACGGGCGTCAGACAGACTCAATTTTTTGTTGCCCTTCTTGATGACCTCAACGTCTCCAACAATAGACATCTCAAACTTGGTCTGTCGCCATTTCTTGTCAACGCGAGCAAAGCGGGATCGGACTTCTCCATGTTGCAGGCGTCTCTTATCCTCCGAAAACACAAAGGTATCATCGTCATGGTTGCCAAGGCGATCTGGGTCGTGGAAGAGGAAGGTTCGCTTCTCGGGATCGGCGGTATTGACCTTCACGTGGAGGGAGCCCTGCGACATACCGCAGTCTTCTTGCAGCGTATAGACGCCGCTGAGGTCAACCTCAAGATAGTCCTCGGCATCGAGAGGCATAGTAATCTCATATTGCGGGAACACGAATGAATCGGCCGCCGCTGCAATGCCCAGGACATTGCGGAATGATGGCACAGGCACACCGAGACCTTCAACCGATGCATTGAACTTGTATGCCTTCGGGATCCATATCTGCCACTGTCCAGTGACAAGGTCGTTTCCGGTAGGGCGCATGCGAGCGATTGGATATTGCAAAGCTTCGCGAAGGGCATCATTGGCAGGTAAATCGACGTCAGGTTTGGCATACAAACGCCATTCGGCATGTCCCAAAAAGAAGACAAGGTCCAGGCGAGAGTAGGTCGATTCGTACGAGACAACCCATATTTCCGTTCTCTTCAGCGAGTGGAATCGCAATTCCGACTCGAGAGCCTGCGCAACATGGTCCATGGAGAGCTCGAAAGCCTTCTTATCGGCGGTGTTGAACGAGATGCCACTGTCATCACGAGCCTTGATGATATCATCAATTGATATGCCTGCAAGAAGAACCTTCATGGGTAGGGCGTTCTTTAACTGCTGCTCAAATTCGGAAGGTGCAATCCTAGATGGAGAGAACTTGGCATAGTCATGCTTTGGAGAAACACCACACTTGACGCAAGTAGTGTGGCCGCAAGCCTTGCATTTCTGAAGGGCGGCAACAGTGACGCCAGCGCGGCCTTCACAGTAGCAAGCGCGGTAGCTTTGGTTGGCGGCTTTGATGGCTGCAGCAGCTGAAAGCGGGACATGGGCATCAAATCTCGTTGTGAAAGAGTCGGCCTTGGGATCGTCGATAGTCTGGGTAATTTCGGGCGCCGGGTTCGCCTCTTGGATGCCATCTCCACGCTCAAATACATCGAATCTGGCAATCAGAGCTGAGAGAATTGCGGCTCCGACGACGGTGGAGCTCATGGCATTCCCAGCCAAATCTTGAAGCTTCGCCTGGGACTCGCGTGTCAAAATCAATGAATCGACAGGCAAACCTTGCAACGCGAGTGCCTCGACACCGATCAGCGGGCCTCCTCGCATAGAACTGTATGGGATACCAGTTGGTGTGACACATCCCGTGAGGCCAGAGCCTCCCGTATCCAAAGATCGATCAATATTCTGCGAAAAGTCGATGATGCGGAACTTGTATTCGAGATCATATCCCCTAACCATGGCTCGCAAATACGACATCTCCATGTGATCCCAGATGCGCTCGACTTGCGCCTTCCACCAGTCACTCCACCAGTTGTCTCTCGGGGTGCAAGATCCTCCATCTTCCCAGTTCGTCAGATAGCGCCTCGCGCCAAGTCCCATGCGGAAACGGTAGTCTTCGTGGCGGCCCTGGCAACGGGTCCAGTCGACGACTCTCTTTCTGCCTTCGACGGCGTTTCCTTTCGTCATCTCTGCACGGCCGGCGATGACACGTGGGTCGTCCTCGTCGAGGAGGAACGCCTCGACCGATGAACTGGCTGGGCGTTTGAAGAAATCCATCCTCTTGCTGTATGTCTCGATGGCATTCTGACCAAACTTCTTCATATACTCTCCAAATTCCAAGTCTTTCACTAGTTTCTTCTCGGTGCTGTTACGCTTATCTTTCTTCACTTTATCGTACATATCAATACACATCATGTATCCACGCTGGCGGGTGTGAGGGACGTAATAGTTCTTTGTGTCCACAAAATGATGCTTGCAAGCATACCCAATCGCCGCCATGTAGTCACTGATTCTCAACCAGGGTGCGCCCATCACATTCTCCAAAATAATGATCTTTGGGCGGAAGATTCTGGCATAATCGCGCATCGCGAAGAATGTGTCTCCGGATTCACCACACTCCTCAATGACTCTCTTTGTAGAGTTGAGACCGGAAAAATCGACACAGGAGAATCCCGTGATCAGGATGTCGATATTGTTGGGGATCTTCGCTTTACTCCCATATGCGGTTGTGGCATCGACAGCTCCAGGGATGGACAATTCCTTGATATCACGGAAAATAATCGGAGGAGAAAAGTTGCGCTCAATATAGGCTTGCTTGAAAGGGACGATTTCCGCACTGAACTTATGGTCGATCTCAAAGTTGTGGCCGCGAGATTTGAGAGCTTCAGAGACAAGATTCAGGGCCAGAATTGGGCTCTCTGTGCCGGAACACATGGTGGCAACACGAAGCTTTCTACCATTCATGTGCTTGAGGAAGTCAAGGAAGGTCTTGTCATCTTTGCTCTTGTTCATCTTTGTCAAAGCACGATCAGTCATATCAGCAAAAATGTCTTCGATCTTGGAGATCGGCTTTTCGTGCAGGGCAAGACCATTCTTGTAGACATATGTCTCTGGCTTGATCACTTGTGTCCCCGTAGGCTTTTTATTGGGCGCTTTGACGCGCCTGGATGTGTCAGACGAGGCCTCTGTCTGAACGCCCTCCATGGCATCTCCATCCTGATTGTTGTCATCGTTCTTGATATTGTTCAACTCGGGAAATAGCTCTCTATCGGCTCCTTTGAAGGTAGTATCCTTGTTCTCAACGCGTCTCGTTCTGACGAGTTGTTTGGCTAGTAAATGTAAGTTGAGACACAAAGATGCCGGAAAAGAAAAAAAACTTACGGGCTGATTTTGTCAGTGGTGACGAAGCATCGGTGAGTCGCTTCCTCCTCTTTGGTGGTGGGTGGGAGCCGAATCCGCTATCAGCCCCGGAAGACTCGCCAGTAGGTGATGCCGAGGATTCATCACTCTCCACGTGTGATGACTCTGCCTGGGATGACTCGTTGCTAACAACGAAGTCGGACACATCACTTGGCTCGTCTGTGTCTACATCCTTGCGGGCGGTGAGGACGCGTGACAATAACCTACCTTTCTTGGCTGCCGCTCTGCCAGGGCGTTTGTTTGCCATGGAAGATGACCCACTTGGGCTAGGTGAGCGAGAAGCCAAAGGAGATATGGCAACAGGTGAGCTCAATTGGGCGTCGTCAGGATCGTCGTCACTCGGTGGATTGGAAGGTGAGCTATCAGAAGCTATGACAGCAGGGATTGTGGGAGCAACGGTGGGTGCAGCGGGCTTCTTCTGCAAAAGCGCGTGTGGTTTGAAGAAATCGGATATGACGGATTGCTTGTTCGGTGTCCTCATAGGCACTGTGCAGCATGTCAGTAAGAATTCCACGAAGCTTCAGGTTCCATACGAGCCTTGTTGATACAATTAGGAAAGTGATTGGGTGCAAAGGAAAGTAATTGGCGCGTAGGACCGAGATGTTGGATTGAAAGGAATGTGGTGGAGCAAGATGATGGGTTGCAAAGAGTATGATGGAGCAAAATGTTGGATGGAAAAGACAGTGGTGAAGCAAGGTGTTGGGTTGAAAAGAGTGTAATGAAAGAAGAGGTTGGGTTGAAAAGAGTGTAATGAAAGAACAGGTTGGATTGAAGAGAGTGAATGGAGCAAGATGCAATATCGAAAAGAGTGTAATGGAACAAGGTACTGGGGTGAAAAGAGTTTTGTGGAGGAAGGGTGGAGGAAGCAAGAAATTTTGAAGGGTGAAGGGGTAGGTTGGTTGGGGAAATAGCGACAAAGGAAGTGAATAGGAAATTAGCGCCGTCCGCCAATAAGGATTTTCGTCAAGCTGCCCTCAACTCAGCTTGGACGGGGAACATCCATGGGACAGGCGCGGCTATGCCAAAGTACCGGCTTGCACGACTTCTTTTCCATTCAACTTATGCAGGACTATGCCCATGATTTGTGGTGCCAACTTCGTTCCATTGCATGAAGTTGGGAGCCAGATGCAACTCGAAAAGGGGGCCATTTCTCACAATGGCCAAAATCTTCAGCCTTTTAAAGCACTACCTATGGACCAGCAGTGACGGAAACTTAGGGACTACCCATGCATCTCCTCACCCATTATCACATGGTTGGCCTCCCAGATCAACCATGGACCAATAGAGACACACTTGTGAACCATACAACTCCAAGGTTTTCCACCATCAGGTGTAGTAACATGAACTGTGGAGAAGAATATACGCTGACCAAAGATAACAGAGCAAACTAAACAACCACACTGTACATACCTCGTACACTGTGAAGCCACCTTCTCCCCTCTGGGAAACCAGGCACAATCAACTCTGAGTCAGAAACGTCTGAGTCCAACTCTATTGCTACTTGAGAACTGCTCCCCGCGGTCTGGCTCTTGCTCGGTGTCTGCCTTTTACCGGCATTCTTGCGCTGTGAGCCAGTCCCTAGGGGCGTTTTCCTCGCAGAAACACCCCTCGATTTTGGAGTCCTCGCATTTGCCCTTGCATTGCGGACGCTCGGTGATTGGGTTGTCAAGACATCCACCTCATCGTCTTCATCATCCGCCTCGCCATCCTGAGCAGGGGTTGAGTTCTCCCGGAACAGGCTCAATGGCTTCTTCGGGCTGTTGGTAACGGACCGAGTTTGTCTTCGTGGCGGGGGGTTCGAAGCCAAATCGTCTTCTGAGTCGGAGGCAACGACATTGCGGGATCTGGCTTGTAGTCGAGGCATTATTCGAGCAGTTATAGGGGTGACTACTTGGCTGGAAGCCGGCGTGTCGAGCCAGTTATGTCGATGGTCTCATAAGTCAGCATATGCTCCAAGGTGTTTTGGGAACATTGAAATGCGGCCGGGCTATAGGGGGCTTGGGATGAGGCAATTGGGCGCATCGGCCAGAGGGAGACTCACCGAGTCCGGAGAAGAGGCAGTACAAGGCAAACAGCAAGCAGCGGAGCAAGAGGTCCAACTGTTATGATACAGAAAGCTACAAGCTACACAAACGGTCGATAAGAATAAAGCGAATGGGTATCTTGAACTATCCACATCTGTCAGTATAAAAAGACCCTGACAATTGGCATGGTATCCCACGGGACCCCGAAGGGTTGCCAAGCTCCAGCCGGCGGGGATAAAGAAAGATCTCTCACCTTTGTTATGGGGAAAGACGGGGGGGGATTTGAACTGCCGAAAAGGGATTGAAAAGCTTGAACAAACGTGCTTCACTAACAAGAAAGAAAGCAAAATAAAAAGTCAAAGGGCCGCACTCCTTGTTCAATGCAAGACGTATCCGGACACGGTCAGGGGTGCAATTTCCATTGATCGGTTGGAGACGCGACGCGACCTGGTCCGTGCCCAAGGTGGTTATTGTCGCCTTGTTATTTAGGAGCCACATTTTCCCCTCTCGACAGGGCAAGACAAGTGGATGAAGAGAACATTGCGGGCGAGAGGGCTCTATGAAGATTCTGATATTATCAGGATCTCAATATCATCTATACTCGCCTCCTATCATGAGCTCGCTGCCTCGAGGTTTCTTACAACTTCCCTCTGATGAAGTTCGGGAATCCGTTCCCCGCCGAGTCACATAGCGGGGTAAATCACGCCGACTTCCAACGCTATATGAGGCCATGTTAGCTCACACTTTCAACTTACCGGGACTGCTGGCGCAACGGTAGCGCGTTCGCCTCCAGAGCGAAAGGTTATCCGTTCAAATCGGGTGTGGTTCAATACCTCATTATACAACCGTATATTTTTTGTTTTTTTTTGCTATTTTTCAGCCGATGATGCTCGGTTTCAACCCGACGACAGAACAACTACCATTCTGCAAACGGATCTGGGGAACATGGAATGCTATTTTTGTGGAGACTTGAGACTCGGAGATTCTGTGGTGATTGGGAGGGACGATGCTCGCGAATTGGCTTTCCCCACTTAACCGAAGAGATTATGGTGGCAGTGCTCGTGGCAGTCCGTATTAATTTACCATAATAGAGGCAGTATTTCGATCTTCTGAATTAGATTGGGGTTTTCGAGAATCACTCTTTCTATTTGATAATCCCTTCACGCCCAGTTGCACAATTTCCTTCTTCATTCTCTAGAAAGTTCTTCCGAATCCAGACTACCCCGCCTTTCTATATCACAAGTCCAACATGGCTTCAGTCCTCTTAGAATCCGCAGATGCAAAGAATAGCTTTGTCGACCTATCCGGAGTGGACAGTTCTACTTTTTCGAATCCGTATGATGCTCTGATTGAGGCTTGCAATGATGATCCGGTTCGTTGATATTTCCCCACGTTACCCCGCATAGGATGCCCCTCATCTGTCTTTGATTTGACTTCCAATCGAATTTCTGTTGTTAGACTCCTTTCTGTGTAGTACTCGAAGCTTTCCAGGCAGCATCATCTATATTCTATACTCAACCTCTATCCCCATAATATACCCTCACTAACACCCCCTAGGCCCTCCTCCAAGAAAAATACTCCAACCACCGCCAAACCCGCAACGCCCAACAAAAAGCAAATCTCCTGTCCCCAACCTTCCCCGGCCTTATCCTCGACGGCATCCTCCTCCGCCGCGTCGACCCCACCGTCTCTCCCGGCTACATCGACCCCCGCAACAGCCTCGTCTTTTGGGGCCGTCCACCCCCCCACGTCCGCACCCTCGCCGCCACCATCCAAGCCAAGCTCAAGGAAATCTCACCTCGTGCGTACCCCGCTTCCTCCACTAGTGCCAGCCACTAACACCTCCCAGGAATCTGGCTCATGCCTCCGGAAAATATGCACATCACCCTCCTAGAAATCACGCACTCGCGCCCCCCCTCCGCCATCCCCCCACTCATCAAGGCCCTCAGCCCCGTCATCCCAACCATCATCTCTGCCCCCACCAAATCGCCCAGCCGCCTCATCAAGCCCCTCGTCTCCTTCGATGCCGCAGCCGTGGCACTAAGTTTCGTCCCCGTCGCGGATGAGAAATTCTCCTACCACCACCTCCGTCGCGATCTATTCGCCTTGACGGCCGGCACGGGCGTGGAGGTTGGGAGCAGGTATGTGGTTCCCAGTGCGCATGCGACGCTGGGGAGATTTATTTATGCGGAGGATCATGATAGTAGGGAGAAGATGGAGAGGTGGGTGGAGGGGATTGAGAAGATTAATGAGTGGCTTGAGGAGACGTATTGGGAGGAGGAGGGGTTGGAGTGGGTGGTTGATCAGGAGTTGGTGTTGAGGGAGGGGAGGCTTTGGTATGGTGGGGGGGAGACGGTTGCGGGGGAGGGGGTGGAGTGGAAGGGGGTTGATGGGGGAGAGGTAGAGAGCATTTGAGAATGTGATAGATAGGATTCAGCAAATAGAGATGACTGTATTTCAGAGCTAGAGCCTTACCTATTCTCCAAATGAATCGGCCAGTAATTAAGATGTATATTCTCATAATCGTGAAGTTAGCCTGTAACAGAACCACAACCATGCCAGCATTAATATCACCACGACCACCAGAACGCGTCCATACCGCCGATAAACGCGCCGCATCTACACCCCCTACATTCCAAACAAACACGTCACGATCCCAATTGCGGAACAAGGAGACGAGGGCCGGGCCGCGTCTCATCGGGGTCAGGAATCGACAGTGGGTCTTCACTCAAAAAAACCAAATCCAGTCAGCATCTCGAGTAGATGAGCATTGTCTCATCCCCGCTCTGGAGCTCAGTGGGTGAACGAGCTAATGTGGACCCTCAGCCACTTCCCGATGGGGAGGTGGAATGTCTCATATGCCGCCAAGGCCGCATTTCCTTTCTGGTTGTTTATACAGGGTTGTTGAGACCGCGGTTTGCGACAACGCGACGTTTGTCACAGCTCAGTCTGCCCATAGTGTTGAAAATATTATCTCCTAGAAATCCACCATAGCCTTAATCCAATTTATATAGTTATTATCACAGTATTACCGTCACAGTGCTTAAATTGTTCACCCGGAGGACCCTTCGGCACCTTGGAGTCAAGTGTCGATCAGTGCAGGAACGACGGGTCGGGAGGCGCCGCCGATCGCTCCTTTTCAACGAACACCGATCATCGCCATTGGTCGAGGAGAAACAATAACTTAACGTTTGTCTGAACCTCAGCTGCCTCTTGGTGAGCTAAAATCTAATATTTATGCAGCTGCTCTCCGTTATCACTGCATCTCAGCCTGACTGGAACTGGAGCAGTATGCCGGAACAGGACGACGCAGATTAGATTGCGGTCATTGTTGCTCAAAGTGAAAAGCGGTGGGAGCACAGTGGACGCAATCAGAGTGAGCAACGTGTTACTGCATATAGTAGTGCCTTAATGGAAGGGGTGCTAAGCTCCTAAAATCTCAAAAACTTCTAGTATAACTTTACTCGGATATTGGGGGTATTTTCTCAAGCCACTACTTTATCCCTCCTCCTCATCTTAGTGGGGAAACACAAGCAATCCAAGCTCCTTAAGTTCGCGTCCTCTACTGTGGGGCAATTAATGACAGGGAACACCGCAGATCGACCGTGCATGGTGAAGCTGAGCACTTTAACATTGGCAATGGGCCGCATTAATACTCATTTCTAGGGAGCAATTGGCTTAAGTCTCACAAGCGGAGATGAAGATCGAGGTGGGCCACCGCAAGAGACAGGCTGATATCTCACATTGGGCAACGAGCCAAGAGATGGGCACAGGAGCTGTACATATAAAGCCCTCCCCATGGGACATTTGTCGCGGAGTTCTTCTCAGGCGTTGAAGATTTCCGTGTCTATTGCATACCACTGCCTTATATCATATCACCGTCTCACAATGGGGTTTCTCAAAGTCGCCGCTGTTGCTCTTGCTCTGTGCTCGGCTGTTAGCCAGGCTTCGGTTTTGCCTCGTGCACCAGGCATTGTTGAGACCGACTTCGATGTGTTGATCGTCGGCGGAGGTCCGGCTGGTCTCAGTGCTCTTAGTGGTGTATCTCGAGTTCGAAGGACTGCTTTGTTACTGGATTCTGGAGAATATAGAAACGGCGAGACTCGTCATATGCACGATGTTATTGGCAATGATGGTATGTGTCTCTCATTACTGTATTAGCACATCAAGTCTAATTCGATGCACAGGCACTGCTCCGGAACAATTCAGGGGGCTAGCCCGTGAGCAGATATCTAGATATGATACTGCCCAGATTAAGTTCAGGACCGCTATCTCAATCTTGTCCCAGAACAATGGCTCGTCCTTCCTCACAACCGACAACTCGGGGCAGACGTACACTAGCCGGAAGATCATCTTGGCAACTGGCCTCCGAGACATTCTCCCCGAAACCCCGGGCATTAAGGAGGCCTGGTCACGCGGCATTTTCTGGTGCCCTTGGTGTGATGGTAAGTGTGCCTCGTTACCCTAGTGGGATATCAAGTCTAATTTTACTGTTTCTACTTATAGGCTACGAACATCGAGACCAGGCCCTTGGTATCCTTGGATCTATCCTCGATGTGGTTGGAAGTGTCCTGGAAGTTGCAACATTAAATAAGGACATTGTCGGGTTAGTCAACGGGAGCTTTACGGACGTAAATGTGAAGACGCTCAATGAGAGGCGCCCGGGATGGCAGCAACAACTTAAGGGGTACGGTGTCAAGCTCGACAACCGCACCATCACTAGCATTGAGAGGCTGCAGGATGGTGCTATTGTTCAGGATGTCTCAGAGCGTAAAGAGTACGACGAGTTCCGTGTCCATTTTTCAGATGGCGGCTCTCTCAACCGCTCGGCATTTCTCACAAATTTCCCATCCGTGCAACGCTCTTACATTGGCAAGCCGCTGGGTGTCAAGTACTACGGCGAGAAGGTGAATGTCAATGCTGGGAGCATGAGGACGGATGTCCCGGGGATCTTCGCGAGTGGGGACTGTAACTCTGACAACTCTACAAACGTTCCCCATGCCATGTTTTCTGGCAAGAAGGCCGCAGTTTATGTCCATGGTAAGTCAAAATCTACCTGGTGTTGTAGTGACCGTGTTAACACTTAGACAGTCGAGCTTGAGCGCGAGAAGGCAGCTACATTTGTCACCAAGCGTGATGAGAATGAGATTATGGATATTATGGGCCGTGATGTGGAGGACTTGTGGGCTGAGTTGACGGCCCGCAAGTAAAGGGGGGGAGGAAGGTGGGGGGGGTGACAGTATAATTTAATGGTCCCTTATTAGCAGTCACGTGTTAGCACATTTTGCGACGACTGATCAACTACTAATACTACTTTGCCAGCTAATCTTTGTAGCTTGGCGTTATAGGCCGTGCACGCCAAGGACTCGAATAGTATTCGAGTCTTTGGCAAATACTCGCCGAATACCCCAAATTTCGCCCGAATACTGCTCATCGCCGAATACTATTCGAAAACCACAAATCCTAATACTATTTTGGGGAACACTGGAACAAAATAATTCTGCAAAAATAATTAATATTATGAGAGCCATCAGTTTAAATAATGGTTTCCATATACACCGAGCAAGTAATTCAACGAACGCCCAGTTAACGTTTGACAATCTAGGCCACGTTGTTCGATCTGTCTAATTTAACACTTGACCCCAAGCCTTTTCTTCAATTGGAGAGGGCAAACAGTTGGGAATACCCCAGTCGATGCGGTCTGTAGTTGCAGCTTCGTCTTGTGTTGGGCATACCTTGATCTCAAGATGGTTGGTAGAACGCATGGCAGGCTTCTCACTCCACTTTTCTTTGAGTGTAGCCTTAAAATGCAAGTGAACAGCTTAAGAACACGCGGAACTAAATCGGTTTTATTTTTAAATTTCTATTCTCCAGACCATGACCCTTGATTTGTCCTCTCAGACAACCGCACACATCTCCAACCGATCTTCGGTCACCTCGTAGTCACGGCCATCCCGCACCTCACAGTTGAGAATGTGCCGAGGCTGTGGCTTCTGTGGGGTGCACTTGTGTGGTACACCTTGAACTATTTGGAGATCTTTATCGAATCATGCCAGGAAGCGCTTTATGGTCAATCTTGGTGGGAGGGTATCAATGATTTCCTGGGGGATTAACTTTGAAGGTGTGGTACCGGTGGTAGATATAGTTTTGGGACCCCTTTGATAATTGACGGCTTAATTTTCTTCTTTGATAATTCTCCACATTTCTTTGTCGCAACCAACTGGATATTTTGGCCATCTATCCGTCTTCTTCTTTATAGGTGGCTGGAAATCTGACTCTAGACTTAACAATCCCGCTGAGCAACTGTAGCCACTGCTTCTTTTGCCTCTCCTTTCTCAGAAGGTGATCGCTCATATGGGGTTGTATTTAGCGGTTCGCATTTTTTCTGTTTGAAGCAGAGAGACAGAACTAGAGATAGCGGTATGCCTGCGCCCACTCTTCCTTGCCCGGCGTTTTTTTATTACAGCAACGTACAGCAACGTAGAGAGTGAGAAAAGAGCGGATTGGTATCGGACGAGATATTAGTAGAGAAATGTAGCTTTGTGCAGAAAATAGTTTGAGCAGGAAAGAAGTTAGAGTGTAAACCGAGAAGCGTGATTGAGGCTACTAATTGTAAAGAGTGGATTTCGCATATGAGGGGGTTTATAGGTTCATAGGTAGACAATTAGACACAAAGGAACCAAAAACAAACAGAACATACACCACATCACCTTTCTTCTCATTTACGTTCTCGACATCGCTAAGATTCACTACCCATACAAGTCATCAATCAACTATACATCAAATACAATGGATGATATAGATGAAGTCATGCAGTATTTCGGCCGAGAATACAACACGGTGCTTGCATTATACAACGAAGACGACAAAGAGGAAGAGTGTATCAACGCAGCCCAAGATCTCCTTGAAGACCCGGACCTTCCACGATATCTTCGCATACTGACGTTGATTATCCTTGGCACATCTGTTGATGACTGGGATGATTCAGAGACGTGTCGACTTGAAGCCAAGCGCCTGTGGGAACAGGCACACCGTCAGTATGCCGCGCTTGATATCCCAGACGCTTTCCGGCCGTTTGACAAGCTACGTGTCCAACTAGACGCTTTTGACATAATGCAAAAAGAAAGACTTGAGGCGCTTGAGAATTTAGACGATGAGTATGAAGTGGATGACGAGGAGGAGGAAGACGTCGAGGAGGATGGGAAGGAAAAGGAGTGCGAGGCGGACGTAGGGAGTGATGTTGATGTCGATGCTGATGCTGCTGATGCTGCCGCCAATGCCGCCCCTGATGTTGCTGCTGCTGCTACTATTTCCGGTGCTGTTTTCAATGAAGAGAATGGGAGGAGTTTCGACAACATGGAGAATAATGCACCAGACGCCACTGCACACGAACCCGTCACGGACGAAAGCGAGCTCCCAACTGGCACGAGCGATGAAGGCACCGAGGACAAAAAAGCATCAGCTACGGTACGCATAATCAAAATAAAAGATACTATACTTAACCATCAGCTAATATTCATAGACCCCACACCGAAACAAATTAACCGGGAGCTTGCGCTTCAAAGCCGGCAAGAAAGGTGGTCTGGCCCATCGTCCCAGCCTCGCCGCTCTTCGTAGCCGCGTTGCAGGTGGTCAACAACAACGTCTCGATGTTATCGAAGAATGATGGACTTTATTCCTGCCTTGTCTACTATTTCATGGCACGGGGATTTGGTAGCCTATTCACAGCTCAGCTATTCGCTACATTCCATGGTTTTGATTTTTGTTCAACAGCTTCTCGAACCGCACGACAGTGGCCGTCGATGATATGGACAGCAGGGGACAATCGGACTCTAGATAGATTGGGATAATCCATTGATGCGACTTCAGTGGCGCACAATATACCAATCGATTCTTGCCTGTTCTATTTGACCACTTTGTGAATGCATAAAATTAACGCTGATGTACAATGTAGACGATATCAGGTTCTAAGAACAGCTCCATCCTGGCTTGATTGAGTCAATCGATCCCACGCTGACAGTGTATCCATTCTTGCTAGACTTTACACCTGCAGTCAGGCCACCATCGTTGCAATAGACGGACACTTCATTGATCTCCAGGGCTAACTTGAGAGGCGTTATCACAACATCCTTCGAATCCTGGCGCCGACATTAGTAAGTTGACATTTTGAAAGTTCGAGGGGACATACAAAGTTGCAAAGGTTGATCCCGATATTGTTATAGCACGTGAAAACAGTACAACCCTGCTTCAGAATCAAGATATCGTTTGTCTCTACTTTAACCAGCGCAACGAGCTTGTTCACGTCCACGGTCTTCCCAGGACGAAGACTAGGAACCGCTTCAATTGGATAGCAAAAATGCTTTTCCTACGCACCGTCGATGATTAGTGACAGCATGATCGAGAAAGCGCAGCATGACTTACAACGAACTCCTGGCGCGCAAAGATACTACGGGCAGGTAGGGGGGCCACGGAGGGGTGCGCAGTCAAGCCCTACAATGAAGAGCCAGGTCAGCAATGGCAATCACGTGTGTACGCGCTGGTAGTGACATACGAGGGCAAGGGGGACTGCCGAGAGCAGGGCGAGGGTTGTGGTGAGGAGCTTCATTTTAGCGTTGTGGATTGGTTTAAACGTCACAGATAATAATGGATATTACGGAGTACCGCACTTTGCGGGGAAGTGTAGTCTTTATAAAGAGCGTAAATATAAATCCTCCTCCTGAGCGCGAAGGAGTGGAGAGTCCGCGGAGTGAAGTTAATTACAAATGAGTTTGCGGCTGAGGCGTGCAAGGTTGGTGGTGGTTGGCTAGATGCGCACCGACCATCACGGGGAGGATTCCGGATGGAGCTCCACAACAATCCTTCAGGATCGTCAAGCTGGAAATATAACTGCCACGCAAGCGACGTGGGCTGTTGAGATGCTACATGGGTTTTTATTGTGGAAATAATGGGCTAGAGGATTCGCGCCTCGAAGTTTCCAAAAGTGATAAATTCCTGTTGCGTGAGAGATGTCAAGAAAATTAGGCGTGGACCTGTCAGTAACCCAGCGGGTATGCCCGGAATAGGGGCATATAGCACGTCCCCACATTACAGCGCGCGCGGTATACAGGGGATAGAATCAATTGAAAAGCCAAACTATACAATAGAATTTACGACTATGTGCAGAGTGTGAATAATCCAGGTAGGATAGATAGCCGTGTGTTCCAATTCCTCGACAATTACAGATGTATTTTTATACAAAAATGCGGTCGCTCCACCACAGAACACCATATATCTCACCTGATCTCCGCATGGCTCTGGGCACTTCTTATAGTATCGTCTAAATACCTAGAATGATCGCCGAGACCTGATGGAAGCGGGGAAGCCAGAGCTCGGGCTTTCTTGGTGACATTCACGGGAAATCACATCCAAAGCCGACGCTTTTCCTATGCGTAAGGCTGGACTCCGTGCATTTCCCCTGTTCCGAAAATAGATTTAACGACCAATGCTATTTTGGCGCCCGAGTGAAGTCTCGGCAGGGGTCGGTACATATACGAGACCAGGTAATAAATCCACGTTTCTATATACTTTTTTATGCCATTACACATGTTGGGCCAAATTAAAATAATAATACGCTGGATGAGGCATGATCCTAAAGGCCCTTTTTAGATATTTTATAATAGTATTAAAATTTACAAAAGGCCACAAGAGCAATGCAGTAGTGAAGTCCTCTGTTCTTCTATATATCCGAAAGCCTGAACTCTTGTTCACTTTTATTTACTACATTCCTCAAGTCAGATTCACCTATAACATCTGAACACTCCGTGGGTCGAGGATAATGTCATCCGGGCCAATGGCTCTTAATAGATCCCACTCATGGCAGGGCGTTTGATCCCAAAATTACCCCCATGCGTTCGCCAAAATCTGATGTACAAACCCAGCGCATGACCCGCGGAGATATCTAGCCAGGATTCTTCCAAGCTGCCAAGATAGTTCGCCGTCGTGGCATAACGGTGCCAATGGTTGATAGATACACGTAAGAACATCCAGCACAGGAGATGTGTGGACGACGTTGCAGTCACGGAAGTGCCACCGGTGCCTCGGATATTAAGTGAGGGGGGTATATAAGTTTTTCAGATGCAGCATGGGCGGTGTATCTGTACAGACAATAGTGGAAGCATTGTCTCATTTGACAACACATTTGCAAGATCGATGCCCAGTGACTTGGCGAAGGAACAGCTCCGGTACGCTGCACTCCGTGGCCGCCCGCTGTTCATCTCGAAGGCCCACCGTAGCCTCATGGCATACAGATGGCCAAACCAAGGGCTAGTAGATTCACGGCGCCTCATGAATCCTCGAGCCATCTCTCATCTGCGGAGGCTGTCCGTTAGAAACAAAGACTTGTTGGGGATAAGCCTGGTTGGCAGGGCGGGAATCGAGTTCCGGCTGCGTCGGTTATTGTTGCATAACGGCGGCAGGTTGGCTTTGATAAAGCTCGGAAGGAGATGCCCCTTGACCATAGCCTGGTTGATTGCCATGAAGCTCGGGCGCAACTGGTTGATGTTGCGAAATGGCTGATTGGTTTTGGGAAAGCCCAGAGGGGGATACGCCTTGGTTATAGTTTGGCTAATATTCATTAAGCCCAGCTGCAGTGGGTTGCTGGGGTGGAGGCGTATGTCCATTTGGCTGAATATGAGAAGCAGCCCCTTGGTAAATAGGGTGTGAATCGAGCTCAGAATTCATAGGTTGCTGTGGCAGAGGCGTATGTTGATTTGGCTGAATATGAGAAATGCCCCCCTGGTTGAAGCCTTGTTGGTTGACAAGATTCGGATTATGCTCGGGATTTACGGGTTGCTGTGATGGAAACCCATGCTGGTTTGGATTCGCTTGAGGGATAAATCCTCCCTGGGAATTATTTGGTGGAGGATAATTCTGCTGCATAGGAGGATATGGATTAACCTGAGGACTGCCGAACCCGTTTTGTGGCGGCTGATGTGGCGGGGGAGCGTAGTTCTGCTTATTTCGATTCAAGCGAATGACGAAGAATAACACAATGCCAACGATGACGGCAATTAAAAAGACACCCCCAATCACCCCGCCTACTATGGCACCCACCGGGGTAGATTTGGAAGAAGCTTCCTTAGACGGGGCTGTGGAGGGGTCTAGCAAGGAACCTGGGAGTTGAGGAGGGCGAATCCGTGGACTCAGTGGACGAAGGCAAAGAGTACGAGCTTGTCTCAATTGTCCTCGACTCACTTGGATAGTCACTTGGATATTGAAGTCCTGTAGATATTCCCCTTTCTCCGGTGTATATAGGAAAGGCAATCGGATCTGTCATGCCGTCCGGAGTCGTTTGCAATATATGACTTATTCCTGATTTAGTCCCGCATCCATATGCGAAATAATCTGAGCCGTAAAAATACGTTTCACAAAATGATGCTGTTGACGAACTAAATCATTCCTTAGATTAGCAAGCTTCTAATGAGAGGTAGGAATAGTAAACATACCATTCAAGCACACTGCCAGAACATGTAGTGCATGGCCCTGCTGCGCTTAGTTGTGCACCGTCAACACAAGTCGTCTGGAATGGTGCCCTGTTTCCAACTATGTTCACGTCGGAATTATAAAGACAAGTTGCAAACGCATCATTGTACTTCCAGGCAACTATCAATATCTAAAATCAGCGACTATAGTGGGGCAATTTGGAAGCCTTAGATTTATGTCCTAAACGGATGCACTTACCAGCGCTTGTGCCTGGGAACCATCCACAAATATTACGCGGAGTGGAGTAGAGTCCCGCTCTCCGTTCCAACTCAGAACCATTACTCCCACAAGGCGCTTCTGTTGGCGTTGGGATAGGGGTTGCATCGTGGCTCAACCCAGAGCTAGAAGTTGTTCGCGTCGCAAGCACGTTTTGAAGCGACATATCTGCGTTTAAGAAGGCCAATGCCAGTGAGAATAGTAGATGTCGCATTTTGCTTCAAATAGAAGTTTCCAGTGAGTTTCTGTGCATGTAAACAGTCCGATGGACGGGGCGCATCGAAGCTTGTCTATATGAAAACCCCCACGCTTTATTATATAAGCTACAGTGGCTTGCGCCCCTTAGTTCCACCAGCATCCCTTCCATCGAATTAACATAGCCTTACGAATCATAAACTAGGCAATCTCAATGTAAGGAATATCATGCAATATGATTGGCTAAGGCGCAATTCGATTCAAGACACGGGGGAAATGTCAACCGCTGCTTACCCCGGTTTATGAAGATCTTCGATCTTCGTCTTTGATTAGCCTAGTGGCAAGCTTAAGTTGTGGCGAAGCTCAACACTTACCAATCTGAGACTGTCAGGTCAATGCGGGGTGTGGCGTATATCTCTTGGGTTTGTTTCCAGGCTTTCTTTGGCAGTTTGGTATTTTGGGGATTGGCACTAGTCTCACATGGACCTAATAAACTCGGAACCACAAGGAAGACGGCTTCATTTCATAGTGTAATCAATAAGCTATGTAGTGGAGTAGATAAACCCCTCCACACAACCGGTCTCCGTATTCTATATCTATTCACATTCGAACAAGCTAGTGGATAGCCCCATGCCAATCGGCAGATATGCGGAATAACCTAGGTGAAATGGCAGTGGCCGAGATTAGCTGCATATCTTGTTAGTTATCACTATAAACGAGTAAAAATGATAGGTTGATCACCCACCCTTCGAGCAGTTCGAGTCAGTATAGTAACCCGGAACGTAACAGCCACAGTTTGAGCTCTAGTCCCACGTGCTTCATTGCCAGTCAGTCATTGCATTCAAACAGTCGGAGAGCCGCCGTGCTCTCGCCGCCGTAGTTATACTGACCCATTGCTATTGATGCACTTGCCGACTTGGTAACAGATAAAGTCATGCTTGGTGTTTGGCCCGAAGGAAGCCTTTACTTTGGATGCACCTGTACCCTGACGTTATATTGTTCTGATTGCAAGGAATAAGCAAACTTTCCCTTGCCGTTCCATCTAACGTGCCATGGGTTCCAGCGGCAGTCCACGGTGGTCCCCACATTTACGATCTTGCAAGTTTCCGTTGAGCGGGAAATCAGTCCAACGCTCTCGGTATCGGATTCACGTATGGCGATGATGTCCTCGGGAGTTAAATTCTTCGGGTAATCATTTTTCTCAGCGATTGGATCAGGGAGGGGGTTAGCAAGGGCTGCAACTGGTAGGAGAAAGGCAAGAGCGTATGAGAACTTCATTGCTGCGTCTTTGGGCTGGTTGGAGCTGGGAAAACGTCAGACGTGATGTGAAAGTTGCTGGTTGTCCTGATGAGGTGTAGGATCGCCGGGAGATCGACCCCCTTTTATACAATTTATCTAGAACCAGCCGTACTCAATTCCTCTCTATGGCCCCGTTTGTATAATATAGGCATTCAATGTTAGAGATAATACGGTATGTTGATATAAGTTGGCGGTGGGTTGCCTCCATGCATATGCCAAACCTATTCTCACTTGATAAATATGTATCAATGGATTGCGGGGATGCTCGGTTGGAGGCGTTACCACCACGTGCAATACTACAGTCACTCCTTGCTTACTGGTTACCTGATATGCGCTGCGCTTCGACGTAACACATTCTCCATTGCTGACTGTGTCTCTCCATCTGCAGGCGCAGCAGTTTTGCTTCAGATAACTTCGATAGTATTGAAAGCGAACAGCGTCGAGTATCACGTTTTTAATTCCGTCAAGCCATTGCCATTATATTAGTCTACCTTCGACACCAGTGGCTCGGAAAAATATACATGGTAGTTTCCATACTTCGAACCTATGTACGCCACAAAGCCACCGTATTATGCATTATTTCTTCTTTCTAACGGGTGGGTACTAGCCACGCTTTCAGATCCTTGAACACTTTCAGGGCCATTTACACTTCCCCCATCTTCTCGTGGGGAGTACTTTGGAAGTGCCTCCAATGCGACGTCATACTCTGGGGGTGGCACCCCGTTCTGCCTTCGAATGGCCTTTTTTCTTTTCTGTATGTATAACAAGACAAGCGTGATAATCACCACGAGTGGAATGACAATACTCATCGTTACTATCGCGGCCTTTGGGAAGGTTTTCTCCCGCGGGACTTTCTGCCCGGCGCATTTGAACTTGTCATCTGGGGTAGAATGCTGGGCACCTTCCCACGCAGCAATGGCAGGAGAACAATCAAGAACCTCTTCACTTCGGATTTGTATTTTGCTAACATCCTTAAGTGATGACAATGATAATCTGTATAGTTGAGTAAGCAACAAGAAATATTTGAAGGACAAGACTATTATTACTCAGTGATATTCCCAGACAATGACAGCGTATCCGTTGTCACTAACGGAGCAATGTTGACGCTTAAAGGAGTAGACGTATCGACCTTGAGGGAGCCGGTACTAAGAAGCTTCGGGAAAGAAAAGCTGCAAAAATTAGCACGATGAACAAGGGAGGGGCTGGAACGCAAGTGACCTTCCAATTTCCCCAGAAAGAGAAATGAATGATGACTCTGAAAGATTAGGTAGGGTAATATTCAACGGATGCGTGCTTGCTGATATAGATACCCCGTGTTTTATGTCTTCTCTTCCGTTGTCCATGGTTATTACAGAAAGTTGTGGCATATTTATGCTATGACACGTGTTAGTACGTGATTGTAATGACTATGGCATTTATACCTTGATATATTTCCCTTGATTTCAAGTGATGAAGCGTTCTGTAGTGCAGGAAAGCTGGCATCCAAATAAGGGTAGCTGCTTTGAGGGTAGTGTCGTTTATAACCATTCAAGTAGTCCTTCTCATTCCATACATCATGCTCATTGTCGTTAGCTACGTGCAAGATACCACCGACTTCTGCTAGAATCGGAAAGTTGATACTAAAGCAAAATTAGAAATGGGCTTGCGTTTTAGCATATTGAGAACTTGCTAAGTACTTACGTCCCAATATAGCCAGATAGCCTCAAATCTCCAGGCGCAACCTTCAGGAACGAAAAGTCTATAGATGCAGATTCTCCAATCCCCTCGAGTGTAATACCATTAGTAACATTGGATAGATTTGGAAACGATATTTTTGCGAGCTTTGGAGAATATGTGAGGGACAGGTAGCCTATAGATATGAGATTTTCAGCATCGATAGAGGTAAGTGAGTCCGTGATATTGCCGGTTGTATAATCGTATTCTGTCGTGATCCCTTGGCTAATGGACGTAACGAAGGGGAGGGAAAGGGATCCTGTGTAATTGACGCCAATAGTAAGGATACCAACAATCGATGTGCAGCCCTCAATCCGTGCGTCCAGTTCTGCTTGGCTTGAGGCGGTGTATGAGCCATATGTATATTCGGGTTCCAAGAAGCAGTTGCGAGCCAAGGTGTCTGGTGAAGGTATTAGCAAATGAACTGGCAATGGAAATATTGGGAAGAAGCCATGGGATGCAGTGCGTACTGGAAGTAAAGACCGCTAGGGATAAGAGAAAGCTTAAGCCCATAGGCTTGACGTTGCGGGAGAACATCATTCTTGCAGCGACACCATAACGAAGATCTTTGGGCTCTGATCGTCGTCGTCGTTGAGGTAAAGAGCGGAGTAAAGCGTGGAGTAAATTCACGGAGGCCACTTATTTCCCAGATAGGCAGATACGCGACGATGTTATATTTTGGGGTGTTGGCGGATCGCCGTGCCGTCTTCCCCAGTATACGCTAGTGCAGTGGGCGCCTGTCAAGCTGAAATAGGGGTTGATGTCCATTGCCTGCCAATCACTCTTTCTCGCTAGGGTCAATGTGACCGAAACGACGTTAGTGGCTACAAGGTTGCCGTGGCGGAAGAGATCAAGCATAACCTTGAGGGTGACCTCCCTCCATAAGTTACATCGGCAAAATAATGATATAGCATGTACTTTACCCTGTAAAGAACTATTTATCCTAGTGATACTACTCTTAGGCTAGCTTCCTCCGTAATTGTAATTTTTGTGGGGCTGTCTAGGAAAGCGGAGATTTGTATGTAAAATAGGCGTAAAATCCCTAATTCCTAGATTTAGATGCCCTTATCTAAGCCCTAGATGACTAGGCTATAAAGGATAAGTTCTACTTTTGCATAGAACTATAACGCTAACTTCTAAATAATAGAAGACATAGAGGTTCTCTTACGTAAGGGTTTACTTATTAGAGGAGGTAGGGGATTAGACACAAAGGCTTTAAGTAACACGTTACTAGTATATAACAAATACTGTATTAAGTTAAGCATGAAGCTCCTATCTAAGAGCTAACTATCTACTTATATAGTGGCGTTGTACTAAATGAACTCTAAGGAACTCACTTAAGTCCCTAGAGTCCTAGACTCCTAGGACTCTTACATAGTCTGTTAAGTCCATTACATGATATACTTAGAACTACTATTCTCCGCTGCCCCTTAGGTACTAGGGTCAGCCTTATGCAACCTCCTCCATTCCTCACCTATAGTTAGCTAGCCTTCTCGTTGAGTATATAAATACCTCATCCCGCCGTTGATTCTTCTATGTATCAAAAGGACTTTCTGATTATTTTTTATCCTTCATTATCCATCATAACTATGGCTGACCAGGTTAATTCAAGCCTCATGGCAATGCACAATAGTCTTCCGGGGCTCTCGTATGAATCAACGGTCCAGCTCAAACCAGTTCCCAAGTCAGACTACCACCTACATGGATACGAGCTACCGTCGCCTGCTACGTGAGTGTCCATCAAAAACTTTAAAATCATAGCACAAACTCATGGCTAAATATGAATACTGTAGCAGTGGCTCTTCGGTATCTACCTCAATGAAGAGCTTGGCTGGCCCTCTTCAGCTCTCCCGGGGCGATGCAGAGACTAAATAATATGTCATTAAAGCAAACTGCTGGGGCATTAATCTGGCACGTCATTTCGAAGCCCAGCTTGGCTTTATCACCTTGAAATTGGAGGGCGCCATGGAGCACAGTGGGCACCCAGAAATGGATGATACCCCGCATCCGACATCGAGCAGCGATGTGACGGAATTCAATTTCTGGGCCATAGACGACAAGAGCATTAATCTTCACCTCTCCTTTTGACGAGGCGATGGCAAGCTACACATTGCTCAGTGGTTCAACGGCAAGTGGCACGAATGGGAAGCTATTAAGTTCCACGACTTGTTCGGTTGTGGGGATGGTATCCCCGTCGATGACGAGATTCGCATATCGTTGAATTAAAAGGCGCAAATTTATAATCTCAATACAGGTCGGGATATTTGGCACCTGGATACGCAGCCTCTCGCGGCCACTTACTATGTGAACTACAAGACACACCCCAATCGGATTTGGAAGGCTAGCGTGGACATGGATTATAAATATGAGATTTAGGCCCTAGGTAATGTGCGACTGCGTTGGCTGACGGATAACTATGCGGGCTATCACTTTGGGCTCGGGAATTGCGCGATCTGGGAATAGACTTTATAATGATAGTATTGCAATTTAGTATTACTGAGGTACTCCGCTCCGGCCTCTATCACATCCCCTTCTTCTCACTTTCTTCTTCCTCTTTCAAACTTGCCAACTTATCCCTTACACTCGCCGTCTCCAAATCATCCGGACCTAGCCTCTTTATATGTGCATCAAGAACCCGCTGAAACAGCCGCCGCGCCTCTCCCACTCTATTCTGAGCTTCGCATATTTGAGCCAGCATAAGCACACAGTCTAACGTATCCGGATGATCGCGCCCCAGATTCTTATCCCCCCTCGTCACAGCTTTCCTAAAAACTCTCTCGCAAGCCGCATATTGGTTCCCTTTCCATCCTACTTCACCCCCCTCTTCAACTGCATCACAGCTCTTCATACACAACCCCTCCACCTCATCCCGCTGCCCAGTCTCCCATAAGCAATACCCCAGCATCTCCACCGCCCTCACCGTCGCATCATTCTTTACCCCTAAATACCGCTGCCTCCCCAACACCACAATCCGCAACTTTGGCTCCGCCTCCGCCTCTCTCCCCCTCTGCACAAACAACATCCCCAGCGCCAACTCCGCCCTCAAAATATCCGGGTGCCTGCCCCCCAATGCCTTCCCACCTGCCTCCACAACCCTCAGAAGCCACTTCTCCGCCTCCTCCGCCTTCCCCATATTCCGACACAGAATCCCAAGATGGATCATCGCATTAAGCGTATCAGGATGCTCGGATCCGAGTAATTCAGTCGTAATGCTCACAGCGCGAAGTAGTATCTCAAGTGCTGGCGCATACTGGCACTGCGCGCGGTAGTTGTTTGCGAGCGCGACACCGGTGCGTAGCGTCGAGATATGCTTCTCTCCCAGTGCTGCCACCTTTCCCGCCAGCGCCTGGCGGTACAGCGCAAAGGCGCCCTCATGCTCACCCATACTGCGGAGGACGCCAGCCAGCTTCTCTTTCGCGGCATAGATGCGCAGGTCTTTGGCAGGGAGGTGTTCTTGGTAGATATCCAGCGCGGAGGAGAAGAGTTTGCGCGCATCAGCGTTGCGGCCGCGTTTGTAGTACGTCTCGGCGAGGTTCATAGCCGCTGCGGCAATGTCGGGGTTTTGTGCATCAACGGGCTCGTTGTATCCCTCATAACACCGCTCGGCCATCTCGGTGGCTTCCTCATATCGACCCTGGTTAAAATAGACCTGGGAAAGCTTCAGAAGCGTTTCGAGGCTGGTGCGCGAGTCGAAGTCGATAAGGTTCTGAGATTCTGTGGCGTTGTCGTTATCGAGAATTCGCTTGAGCAGCTCTTCGGCTTCTTTGAAACGTCCGGAGGTATCGTAGAATGTGGCAAAGGTATGAGAGACGGGGCGTAAGGCGCCATAGCCTAGTTGGCTTCCTTTCGGGAGATAAAGGGAGTCGGCCATCATGATTGCGTCGAGATGAGACAGAATTTCTCGGCGTTTGGCAAGAGTTATGGTTCCCTCGAGATTACGGGTGATATAAGACATCAGTATCTGAATCGCTTCGTGGAGGTATTCCCGACGCTCTTCTGCACTTATTCTCAGCTGGATCCAATCCCTAATCAAAGGATGGATAGAGAACTCGGATTCATTGCTCTCGGCTCGTGGGTGCTGGAGAAGCGACAGTTTGAGTAGACTTGCAATAACATCTCCGTATGTAAATGAGTCCCATTCTCCATCCGTCACAAAATCCTCCATCCAGGTTGGTGGAAATGGACAAGACTTATAGTATGCCGAAAACAGGTCTTCCGAAACCTTCAAAATATTGAAGAACGCAAAGAGCGTTAGTATATGGGTAATACTTTTCGTCTGAACACCCTCCTGCTTGATCTGTCGAAAGTCCATTTCCCACGTAGTGAACGCATTCAATGAGGTTTCGTCGCCCTCTTCTCCATGTGTCCGTCTATATTCCCACAGCTGAGGGGTATGCTTCATAATCATCGCCTTCCTCTTTGAGTAATGCTCAAGAAACGACCCTAAAGGTAGATTCCTCGACGTCACATACGCAGCCGCCTGATCAATAGCCAGAGGCAAACAACCCAGCATCTTAACAATAGCATCAGCATGTTCAACATTTTGCTCCGTCCTCTCCTTGCCTGTCCGCATAAATAGCAGCTCTCTCGCCTCCTCCTCCTCCATCCCATGCAGATGTACCGCTGTATGCGAAACGTGCTTCGAATCCGCATGCCGGCTCGTCAGCAGTATAGCGCCATTCTTGCTCCGCGGGAAGAAATCGGAAATATTTTGAATTTCCCCTGGCTGGTCGAAGTTGTCGAACACGAGTAGCCAGCTTGCCTTCCACTCCTCGAGTGTCTCGTCGATGAAGGCTGAGAGCGAGTTGGCATTCTTGAATGTGCGGCGCCCTTTGCCGGCTGTGATTTGCTCGGTGATGGTCTCGAAACTGCGATGCAGTGTTGTGAGATTTGTAGCATCAACCCACAGGATGACTTCGAATCGACGTGCTGTCGAGGTCTTCCGACAAAACTCAAGTGCGAGTTGGGATTTGCCTTGCCCTCCCATACCTATAACGGCAACGACATTGGGTCGTGAGTCTGTGGTTTTCACAGAGAAGCCATCTTCGATCGAGCGAAGGAGCTTCTCACGAGCGATGAAGCGTGAGACCTGCGACGAGGGAAAATGGTAGAAAGTATCGAAAGCAGGGGGTTTGGAGACTGCTTTTGTAACCGCCTGGACCACAGATCTTTGGCTAATATGTAGCATCAGTGATGTTTTGTACGCCTCCAAGATCCGCTGGTAGTTTGTGAATTTCTTGTCTGCCCTGAGACTCTGCATCGCCTTCCTCGCTCGTACAATCGAAGAATCTCGGGGAGTTGGCAGTATTTCGCGACATAATTTATCCAAGCTGGAGAGCGTCACATGGCATCCATCAATCACCGCAAAGATGGACTGCGACACCTGAGGACCCTTCTTGATCTCATTGTCCCGAAGCTCCTGGCAGATCTCTGTTATGAGCGGAATATGGACACTAATTTCTCGTAGCCCCTGTGGGATATCTTTGGTTGTGTCGATGTACTCTTTGATTCGGGATACCACTTTGCCTCCTACATCTATCAGCTGGATGATGCTACTTGCGATCGAAACGCCTGCAATGACCTCCGCCATCCGGTAGGCTGGCAGAGTCTGTATATCTCTGCCTCGGTACTTATTTATCTTATGGGCTTATTATTTGGCGATACCTCGCGTTATCATTGCTGGACTTCACATTCGAAAGGAACAGATTTTCAGATATGAAATCTGTTTGATATAAGGCTCGGCTTGTAATATAACTGTGGCTGAAGCCGACCTTCGCAGTTACGCGCGGAGCCCCCATCCATCGTTTCGGAGTCAACCCCGCAGTCAATGATTCACTAGAGCGAGGCTGATGAATCAGTCCCATGCCATATTGTGAGGCTTTCCAGGGGTCGGCCGATAGAGCCAAGGCCTGCGATTCGCTGACTTGGCAGGCTATATTAAGGCTGAGTAACGCCAAGTCCGATTTGGCCGGGGGCGGGGGTTCTGCCTGGTTTGACAGCCTCGCAACATCAATGATGGCTTTCAATCGAAATTGATATTAAAATGCGATTAGAGAAACTTCATAAAGTGTAGACTCTGCGGATTCTAGTGTAAGTATATACAGCAAAAAAATTATCGTGTTATATGATTATGATTTAAGTTGTATCTTCACTACTCCTTTGTGCATTTTGTCACTCCGACGACATCCTATAGCTATAGCTTCAGATTAGCGCCGTATGAAAGAAAAAATGGTGATGAAGGGAAAGATAAAAATACTATCACGCCAGGCATCTCGTAACCTCAAATAGTTGGACTCTCATAATATGTCTAAGTATACAATAGTCGGAAAAAAAGAAAGTTACCCTGGCAGATATTTATATCACAATAAATACAAAAATAAAAATAAAAAAATAAAGTTTTTAACGACGTGTGCAGGATTTGAACCTACGCGGCCGAAACCATATGATTTCTAGTCATACCCATTAACCACTCTGGCAACACGCCTGTTTTACTTTGTATGACCGTGGGCGAGTAAAGAGGGCTAGAAACCACTTGCATTTAAGGTGTGGATGTTCAAATCTTGCAGATTGCCTCTTAATTTTAAAATTTCGATAATGAGTAGAATCCAGATTCTCTAGCTCCAAGCCATCCGAATCTTCATCTCAGAAATCCTCACATTTCTAGTATATAGCCTTATTCACATAGTCTGGGTACGCGGAGCTTCCTGGTCCGGCATGACATGGACTTATATATCTCTGAACTTGAAGATAAAAATCAAAATCATCGTGGGATCCCAATGCTAAAGGTGGGGCAAATCCAGGGTCCAAGCCGTCGGTTCGCTCCACCCCACTGTTTGACCCCACCCACCCGTGGAAGTGGGGCAAGGCGCCAAGGCATGAATGGCACACTTCAAGGCTCATCATCCCCTCCTCAGCCACTCTCAAGAATCTCATCGTCAGTTATCACGGTGGCACCGATTATTTTATGTTGGGTGCTCAAGTTATTGTGCAATACGATGCTATTAATCACCGTTGTGAAAGGTGGAAAGAAGAATCAATAATAGTAACGATTCACTACTTCATCCCCCCATATTCTGCTTGGGCCTTTGGGGTATGTGAAAAGCCGTGTGTGACCATAGAGGCCGCCAAACAGCGAGCAAATTTTCATACTTCCATTCGAGGAAGGCGCGAATCCCCTCCATACTATCGCTCCTTCCTCCACATCAGCACTATCCCCCGTTCCCATTCGCACCTTCCTCATTTCCCATTTGCGCTTTCCCTCAGATAAATCCGTGCTTTCCCCCGTCCTCATTCGCACCTTCCCGCATATCAACTCGTGCTTTCCCCCATTATTATTTACTCATCCGCTCCTTCCTCCGAAATACGCCACACCAATCTCTCACCACTCACGGCCTTGTTTCTAAGCGTATCCAGAGCCTTCTGGGCCCTCTCCAGAAGCGTCTTCCCCTCAATAATTCTCTGCTTGTTTGGCTTGACCACACCCTCCGCCAACAGCGTGGGGATGATGGTAGGCTGAAGATAAGTCTTGAAAAACACATTCTGCCAAACTGTTAGAACGTCTGCTCACATGCCTCAGAAAACCATCGGTGACTTACCTCATGATAGAAATGGGTTCTCACACCCCTAGCCTCAACGCCATCAACCCAATTCGCCGATGCTTGCACATCCATGGCGTATTCTGGGGCTTCGGTATCCGATGCATCCTTCACGATGACTGGCAAAAGCGCTGCGACTTTCGTGCCCTTCTGCGCGACCTTAGCGATCTTCTCAAGACTTCCATACTTGGACGCGATGCAGTCTAGAATAAATGGCACAGCAGGCCCATCTGCGTTTGCTGCTCCAGCACTCTCAAGAATCAAGCTCGCGAAGTTGGGATCGCGGTAATCGATGACGGCCTTGGCTCCGAGAGAGCGCAGGTACTCATGGTGAACTGGTGAGGCGGTGGCAATGATGTTTTTGTAACCCCAGTGTGTGAGGATCTGGATGGCGTACTGTCCGCAAGAAGAGCTGCCGCCCCAGATCAGAATTGGATAGTTGGCGTGGACTGGAGATGGGTTGGCAGGGCGAGGCCAGGGGAGTGGAAGGCCCAGGTCGGCTGTCGTGGCGTGGAAGGCTGTGACGAGGTTGTTGGGCAAGGTTACTGCTTCCTGGAGAGTAAATCCGGCTGGAAGCTACAGTGAGGTGCGTGTTAGCTGAGAGCATTCATGGAAGCGATCTGGGTCACACGAGGCAGCCTCTCACGTGAGGGGAACGTACCTTGCTCAGAGAAGTTTGTGGGACAGTAACAAACTCCTGGTGGGCCTTGCGCTGGCTCTCTTCGAAGCAGAAACCAAACACCTTCAGTCATGGATTAGCTTGCAGCTTCTCAAATATTGCCTGGAATAGCCACTTACCTTGTCGCCGATGGCCAAATTCTGGACACCGGACCCAACGCTCTTGACCGTTCCAGCAATACCGTCGCCTAGAACTTGAGGATGTTCCACGAGAAAGCCTCCATCGTTTTGGTGGAGGTCCAGAGGCGTAGATGCTGTCCACTCGACGCGCACCAAGACTTCACCTTCGCGAGGCTGGATGGTGGGAAGTTGAATAATACCGAGAGGAGCACGAATAGCGACTGTCGCAACACCGTTATGGGTGGGAGTTGCCATGTTGTTTGATGAGTAAGAAGTTAGAAAGGTGAAGTTGAAGTTGAGGCTGATGTTGAGGTTGAAGAAGTTGAGCTCAAAAGTCTGGTGGTGTGAATATGATGATGAAGTTGAGGATGAACCTTTCAGAAGATTGTTTGCGTCGCACAGGTCGTTTATATACTAGATGCTGCTTCACGCTATAATCCCATTCACTCGCCGCTTTATAAACACTCTGGTTATCTTTAATTTGGTTAGTTTTTTTTTTATGATTTGATGATTCACTTAATGGTGTTGTCCCTATAGGTTAGCTTCCGGGACCCAAACGCCGAACTTCGGATAGCCCGTTATGGGACATGACGGAATAACAAGCTTCCGAAGTGACTGCCAACTGTTACACGCAGTTTAGTTTTGTGAACCCGAAATCAACCGTTTAGTTTCTAGGATCTGATTAGTCAAGAAGCAGATGCTGTGCCACGGTCCCTAGGTTTTAGAGACAATCGCTTTCAAATCAAGATGAAGGTGCCTAAGGCCGGCACCGGAATCCCCAGCCGCACTCCTCAAGCGTGCGACCGATGGTGTGTTTTCTAGGCCGAGCAGTTTAGAATGCCTAACGAGCGGATGCTGACTTCATGGCAGCCGAAAGAGCAAGGTCAAATGCAGCGGTACTAGGCCGAATTGTAGGAATTGTCAGAAGCGGAAGAAGGAATGTACTTGGCCCAGTTCGCCTGCTCCGGGGGGTTACTATCAGATCCTGGAATATTCCGAAGTAGAATCAGAACCTAACGGGACGGTTTTGAATAGAACAGGGCCTATACTCGATGGCCATTTCCGTGGTGACGGTGGAAGTTCCGGTGTTCTTCCAGAAGCTCATCTTCTTCAGCGCTTGTTAGGTATCTTTCTAGCCCGCCATCACGATGGGGAGCTGTGCTCCTTTTTGCACAAGCCGAGCCTTGATATGTCTTTGTTAGCCGTTCGGTCACCTTTCCTAGTGATGTCTATAATCAGTCTCTCAGCATTATACATCCCTGAAGACGAGGCTCAGAGAGACTTTGGATTTGAGCCTGTGGCACTGTCGGACAATTATGCACGATCCGCGAGGAGATATGCGCAAAGACTCTCTGATGAACCTTCAGGTGCGTATAATTCTACTTTTGTATTGTCTTTTATTCTCTAACCATCGATCGGTCATTAGTATATAATATCCAGGCATACTTAGTTCTCGCTATCCGCGAACTGATAACCTGGACCAATTTGAAGGCGTGGATGTATGCCGGCACCGCCATAAGAATGTCACAAGCGCTGCATCTCGGTTTAGAATTCAATCAACACTCCCCAGGGCAAAAGGAAGTCCGAAGAAGGACTTTCTGGGCCTGTTTCGTAGTGGACCGTTTGATCTCCTACTCCTGCAATCACCCATTCGCCATCGACCAGATGTCGGCCCGAGTACAGCTTCCCTGTCCAGAGAACTCATTTGCCTTTGAAGAGGATTATTCTGGGCCATCCCTCGATAACATCATGCTGCATACGAACCAGTTGTCTCAACTTGGTATTACACCGTTCTATATCACCATGCTCCAGCTTTGGGGGAATATGGCCACTCTGCATACCTTTGGGGGACGTAGAAGCTCAAAATATGCACCTACAGACCCAGGAGGAGAATTCTATAAAAACGCAAAAGCCATCGATAACTTCGCCTCCAGCCTACCCCCAAGTCTTCGGTGGTCAGCTCAGAATTACAGGTTACACCAAGTCACAGGCCAAGCCCAAGCCTTCATCAACCTGAACTTATTACTCCTCCACTCGCGCTGCGTCATGCACCAAGAGTACCTCCCACAACTCGACTCCCAATACAGCCTCGCCACCCTTGAGGTTGACGAAGCAGCCAGCTACGACGCCGCTGGCATTTCCCTTGACTACTCCGACGTACCCATCATCGACTGCTGCATCGACAGCGTCCACGCTATTACCGACATGGCCATCATGCTCACCCAAGGCACTGAACAAGATCAGCAGCTCCTCCAGTCCCCCTTCGCCGCGAACGCACTGATGACAGCTTCGGCTGTCCATCTTTGGATCCTCTACACGCAGACCTGCGATAAATGCCCCAAGGACGTTGCGGAGGTTAATTTCTCGAAGCTGCTCGACATAATACGCTCGTGGCAGAGCCGCTGGCGTGTCGCCTGTGCCTGGGCGGAGACTCTGGAGATGTTGCGGAACTTGTATAGCTTCTCCTATGGCACGGCTGACACAGTTGACTTCGACTACTGGGAGACGGGCATGGATGAGATTACCGAGAGCCCGACGCTTGTCGAGGAGGCGGAAGACGCTAATGGCGCTGCACATCCTGGGTTGTCAGATGGGGATGGCATTGTGGACCCGTCGACGATCTCGCAGCGCTTGCATGATAAGGTGAAGGGAATAATGCTGAATCCGCTGTATGCGACGGATGTGAAGAAGCATAATTTGAGAGTTTACTGTAGGACTGTGTGGCAGCATATGTGGAACATGTGGAGCTTTGAGCCCTTAGAGTCTTTTGATTCTGATTTGATAGTCTAATAATCCACCAAAATTGCAAGAGAAGTCCCTATGTGCACATTAGAAACGCATACCACTCGAAGAACTTAGTCAATGCTTTAGAGATGCTATTAGTGTCACAAAACAAGTAGGATTTCGATATATATGGATTGATGCTCTATGTATTGTTCAGGATGCTCCGACCAATGCAAAGAGAGTGCTCGCACATGAAGGACATATATCAGAATTGCACAATCATATCAGCAGCAGTGCATTGATTGTCTGAGCAAAGATATTTGTATGGCATTGGTTAAGAAGAACTAAGACGGCAAACACCAGCAAAAGAGAACCCGCTCTAAAACTCAGTTCTGTCTACGACATCGAAGGGGATCTCAGCACCCAACGTACTGGCGACATTCAGCGCCGTCCTGACACAATTCTCCAGCAATGTAAGGCTATCACACGGCCAGCTGCCAGTACAGAATACTCCACCATCCCCGTTTCTCCACCCCTGAGTCTTAGCCGCACCATCCAACAACCCCTCTCTCCCCGTGGCTTTCCCTCCTCCGGACTCAGGAGCCTCCTTCGAGAACGCCGCTCGGATCAGCTCCCGTCGATATGGGTTGCTCAGCATACGGTAGAACACAGCCTTGTGGGCAACCTTGTCATCGGCAATGACATAGGCAGGTGGCAGGCGGGGAGTTTTATTCATGCTCCCATAGACGGCCTCGCCGGGAGTCTGGTTCTTGGAGTAAATCACTGGACGCACGGTAACGAGGATTCCAGAACTGTGAACATGCGTGGCTTCTGTCCATTCCTCGCCCGAGGGTGAGCGGCGTGTTTGAAGCGCCAGGATGTCTGCGGCTGTGGAGTCGGGGTTGAGCCACTCCGTTGAGGCGAGGAATTCTTCGGCGGTGAGGTCGGAAAGGGGCTTTTTGGCGAGAGGGCCTTTGCGGGAGATGACGTGCGACATTATGGTGTAGTCGGCTGGGAGGAGTTAGTGAAATAAATGTTGAGGGGAGGAGAGGGGGAGACGAACTGTGAACGACGACCTCAGCTTCGCAGATTGGGAGTTGAGATGCCATTGGTCTCGCTGGCTTATAGAGATGCGCGAGGGCATGGGAAGAGGTGGCAGTTATCACTTTGGCACAAGTCTCGATTCTTTCTTTCTTGTTATTATCCAAATCCACGATTGTGCATTTAACGGTCCCATCAGTCTGACTCTCGATATTGGTGACTGGATGTCTGAGCTTGATGCGGAGGTTATTTGAGACCAGTTTCTCCTGCATAGCCTGCATCGTCGTCACGGAGTTGTGATCATTGCCCGACGTATATTTCTTATAGTCGGTGATATAAACAGCTGGGAAAGTGCGGAAGTCATCGTGCGAGCAAGTCGCCACCGACGAGAAGAGAGAACAAGATAGTCGTTGAGGAAGAACTTCGGCAGATAGAGTCTATTGCAGTAATGCTCAATGGTCTCTGTATCCGCCGCCTTGCCCGGTCCACCAACCCCCGGCGGAAATAACTTGACTCCAAACGCAAACACGGCATAGCACAACCCCAGGACAATTGATAAGAGCAAATGCCTGACCCGCTGATAAAGACTAGGATTTGGTGTCGTATTCGGCGGGAAGATCCTATGCTTATTGGATGCATGGATGAAATACGGTCTATCATGCTCCTCGCGCGTAAAGACGAAGAGAAAGCGGCGCGGCTTGGTGGGGACGTTAAACTTGGCAACAAGCTTGAAGAGGTTTGCGTAGTATTCTCCTGAGAAGACACGCATGGGGATGTCGATGCGGGAGCTCTTGGCGCCGGGGGGGGTGTAGGAGTAGCCGTCGAGGGCGCAGGCGTTGCCCTTGGAGGGATCAGTGATGGATTTTGAAGCCCAAAAAATGCTTTTTTGGGGTGATACCTTTTCGTAGACTGTGACGTCGAATTTGCCAGAAGGATCATTGTGTAAAGCCCATGCCGCAGCTAAACCAGCCATCCCGCTCCCAACCACTTTGGCCCGTTAGAATTGTCTTCTCATCTCATCACATCACATCCCCTTCATCCCTCGACTAAAACCAAGGGGGCGGGGTGAAGGGGGGGACTAACCTGCGATCTTTTGTCGTTCCGCCATTGCTGATTGTTTGTAAGATAGTCTAGTAAAGGGAAGCTCTAATAAAGACAAGCTCTATCAATATCTACATATCCTATCATCACTGCGGGGGCTGCCCATGATCTTTATCTTGCTGTCGTTTACATAGTCCGCCGAATCACCAACTCAGTAGTTAGTTTCAACCAACAAGTCATACAATGCAACGCTATGATGTGATGAGTTGCTCTGTGTCACATACTATAAGTCTGAGAACCCCTACACTAACGAATTTATTCCGAGCTCTCTACCACGCTCATCAACTAATGATAACTGGAGATAGAGGGACCTGGAGCTGGTCTGCAAATGCTAGTGAACTAATCCGTCAACTACTTAATTCGTCTCTGGGAGCTACGACCAAGCCACAGGTAGACAGTGCATATGTCGCCGAGATCACATCTTAATCCACCTCTCCTCGTCGTCCCAGCTCGCAAAACCTTCCGCAACGGGTGCATCTCAGTGTCCCAGGCCAATACCATCCACTCCCATCTAGCACCCCCTGCTGCAGATCCCCCGGATCATCGTCCCTTGCGTCCTCTGGAACGGTCTAGGGGGATTAATGTATCTAATCCAGCATACCTGTAATCGGCATCCTCTTCCCAGCAGGTGCTGGAATTCTGCACTTCGAGTTTCTGCTCTTTTTTCCGTGTTGTAGATACATCTGGTAACGGTCACATTTCAAGTTCACATGGGACAATGGATGAAACTCTACTGGGTTTTATTTCGGCGAGAAATGGGGCTGTCTCAAGGCCGATAGAGTGACATTTCCGCTATTTAGTTCTGTAGTTCTCAGCTTCGTTGCCGCCGAGGACGGCTCAGATATCAGACGGATGGCTTCATTGAGCACTACAGTACTGGCTTCATGATCATCTGTCGTTTCCAAGTCACCGCTGTTGCTCTCAACTCATTAAATGACAGCCCGGCGCATACCGTAGATTTAGAATCGTTGATTGTGATTCCATACTTTCGGGTGGCATAATGCAGCGATGTGATAGATGTGATTGGGATAATATGGACCAATCGCTGGTGGGTGCTTCTCCGCGCGCTGGTCGATCTCGAATTTCTGGTGTAGCAATCCGCTTACTGAGACTCCAACGCCCACACCCGAATATTTTTGGCGGGTTATCCGGCGTCAACCTCATCAAACCCCACATCCAAGATCAATAATCCGAAGAATTCTTTGGCCGATTTCAAAGCCGAATTCAGAATTCAAGTATAAAGCCCATATCCTCTCCTTTGTCCTCGCAATTTCATTCAAATTCACCCATCTCTCTCTGCTCAAGTCACAATTCCAATCTACTTCCAACCAAACACACTCTCCACTCAAATCCAACCTTCAAAATGGCCCCCTCCATGATCTCCCTTCCACCAGCAGACTGCTGCGCCAAAGGCACCATTCATGAAGGAACTACGACGGGAACGATGGAGAAGATAGGTGATAGTAAGTCTTAGCCTGCATCTCCCACTACGCCACCTGTCACATCTCATTCCCCCACTCCAAGTCCCAACACAAGTTGAACCAATACCAACAAACCAACAGTTGACGCCTACTTCGCACGTCCCGCCAATAACTCGACCGAAAAAGCACTCATCATCTTTGGCGACATCTTCGGCATCTACCAGAACATCAAGCTGGTCGCCGACAACTTCGCCGCGCGTGGATTTCTCGCTATTGTCCCGGATATGCTCGACGGCGATAGCTTGTCCACTGAGGATTTCGATAACAAGAAACTGGATATCCCGGCTTGGGTCCAGAGACACCCGCCGCATGCCGTGGATCCCATCGTCGCGAAGGTCATTGCTCACCTGCGCGAGACTGTGAAGGTCGAGAAGATCGCTGGGGTTGGGTACTGCTTTGGCGCTAAGGTAAGTACTCCGCTGCTCCATGCACAGAGGGTTTCCTGTCTGGGGATCCCAGAATAGCCCGCTGATCACTCGTTCCTCAATAGTACGTGGTCCGCAACCTCAAGGGCGAGGGACTTCTCGATTCGGGATACCTTGCTCATCCGTCCTTTATTACGACCGACGAATTCCTCGCTATCACAAAGCCTGTGTCGATCGCTGCATCTGGTAAGTCCCTAGCCGCCCCCTGCACCCAGCTCGGACCCCTCCCCCACCACCAACCCGGACAAATTCCAGAGAGCAACCAAACTGACAACGCCTACCCTGGACAGAAATCGACAGCATCTTCACCCAGCAGCACCGCTACGACGCGGAGAAGGTCCTGATTGACCTGAAGATCCCATTCCAGATCAACGTCTATGGAGGCGTCGACCATGGCTTTGCGCTCAGAGCGGATATGGGCGTGAAGAAGAACTTGTACGCCATGGAGGATGCGTTCAAGCAGGCTGTTGCCTGGTTTGAGAACTGGCTGTGATGGCAGGGAGTATGAGATTGTCTCCAGAGGAGCGGTCTAAGAGATGAGCTTTGCTTTCTGTGGGGGATTCGATGGAGGTAGCTTTGTTTGTTGCTAGGGATGCGAGCGATGGGAGGGTTACGACACGGCGTTGCGCGGGGAAAATTTTACTTTGCTACTTACTACACATAGGAATGAATTATGATGACTCCCGTTCCAGACTCCCTTTGGCAAGTTGCTTTATATCGCAAGGAGATGATCTATTTCAATCGTCCAACATCGGCAATAAGGGTCTCGAGTCTCAATCGGCATCAATAGGCATCGATTGAGGGGTTTCTTGTGCTACACCGCTGATCTGCTGTGTTGGTTCCGTCTCGTCTCGGTTCAGATGAGAACAATACTAAGACCACTGTTAGCGTCTCAGTCTCCCTATTGTCAACACCTCCTTCCCGCATTTAAGGCAAAGGGGTAAAACGACAGCTCAATTCTCCATGAAAGCCACTCCCATTACACTCAGAGAGTGTTGGTACTTCTTTGTCTTTATAACGTGATATCCCCGGACCAATGCGGCGAGAATCAATTGGTATTGTCCCGTGATACCATCCAAATGTCTTTATTTCCGATACTCTGGATCTTCCAGTTTTGCCTCATTTCACGATATCGCTGGGCGTCTACTGAGAACTGTTGAAAACTTGTTTACTTTCCACATAATTACCCTCGTTTTAAAACCACAGCCTACAAGATGGCATCAAAGATGGGAAGGGTAGCTGTGATTGGCCTCGGTGAGATTTATCTTCGTTCAATATGCGGCGTAATTTGATATTGACTTCCCAGGCGCATATGGAATTGTCACGGTGAAGAATATGCTTGAAGTTGGTTTTGATGTGGTGGGATATGACCGAAATGAATACATTGGAGGTCTTTGGACAGTCACAACCGATCCAGGGCGGACATCAGTATTACCAAGTGAGTTCTTTTCGAAAGGCTATTTCTAGCGGTCACTGATAAATATAGCTACCATCTCGAATCAATCAAAACAGCGGGTATGTCCGATAAGCATAAATCTGGGGTTGAAAGAAAGAGGGAGTGGCTAATATCTAGGTTTTAGAAATCGTTCACTGACTTTCCATTTCCCGAGGGTGGGCACTTTCCCAAAATCCCCATGCCGATTGCACCAAGCTAATATAACTATGCCAGATGTGCCAGACTATCCAACCGGCGCCCAGGTTCAAAAATACCTGGAAGATTATGCAGACGATTTCCAGCTCAGGCCTATGTTCCGGCTGGGTACTACCGTGACGGGGGTTAATCGCTCCGAGAAGGGTGGGAAGTGGATAGTCAGTATTAACAGACCATATTCAAATGCCACTGAGGAAGAATTTGATAAAGTCATCATCACCAATGGAACTTTTCACAGCCCTGTTATGCCGGACGTACTGGGTCTTGAGAAGTTCGAAGGCGAAGTTATCCATTCGCAGTCTTTCAAGGAGTAAGTGCATCTTTCAACCAACTTATGGGGCCTTCACTGACAACGGGACAGTCCAAATGACTTCAAGGGAAAGAACGTGGTTGTTCTAGGATTGAGCAATTCTGCAGCTGACACCGCCGTCGAGCTCAGCAAAGTAGCAGCGAACGTTTACCTCTCGCACAGGAGCGGCGCCTGTATTGTAAGAGCTCATCCAAACATTTTGCAGTCGCTGTACTGATGCCAGCAGCTACCCCGAGTAAATGCTCAAGGCAAACCCAGTGACCACACAGAAACAATCTCTATTAACAGACTAGTCTGGCTCACCAAATCCATCAGCCCACGTCTGATTAAATTCCTCTACACCCGCGCCATAGAGAAGAGCATGCACGACACATACCCCACCATTGACCCGTCTTGGAATCTCCTCCCCGCTCCCCCACCAACCCACAACATTCCCATCATAAACGACCACCTCGTCTCTCTTCTCACCGACAAATCCATTCACAGCATCCCCGGCATCGCCTCCATCCCGTCCCCTCACACACTCACCCTCTCCAATGGCACCACCCTCTCCAACATTGACGCCCTAATCTTCTGCACCGGCTATCGCGCAACCTTTTCCATCCTCCCTCCCTCCCTTGACCCCACCGCCCACTCCACCCCCGAATACGACGCCGCCCCTTTCGGCTCCTCCGTCCGCCGCCACGCCCGCCTCTACCAAGGCATTTTCTCCCCCGCCCACCCCAACTCCCTCGCCTTCATCGGGCCCTACATCATTATTTCCGCTTTCACAGGCGCCGACGTTGTTTCCCAAGCCATCGCCCAAGTCTTTTCCGGCGCCTACCCGCTCCCGCCGCAACCGGAGATTGAGTGGTGGTGCGACGACCACTACGCGTATTGTCTCGCTATGGCGCATATTGCGCGTGCACCTGCAGGCTTGGTCAAAAATGGGGAGGTTGGACATTGGTTGAATGAGGCGTGTGGGAATGGGATTAATGAGATGTTGGGGTGGGGATGGGAAGCGTGGAAGTTTTGGTGGCAGGAGAGGGAGCTGTATCGCTTGGTTGTTGGGGGGGTTAATACTGGGTTTTTGTATCGGTTATTTGGAGGGAGGAGGAGGAGGACGTGGATAGGGGCGAGAGAGGCAATTTATAGAGCGAATGGGAGAGAGTTGGGTGGTAAGAAGGGGGTAGTTGGCGGAGAGGTTGCGAGCGATGTTGGGCCGAAGTGATTGATGGATGGAAATTTGGAGTTTGTTTTTGGTTTTCGGGTTAATAAAATACTGTCTCATTGATTAGAATGTCATATTTACTCCCACCTTTATGTTTTTATATTTTTTATACGCGTGCGCGCTGAGAGAGTATCATATCATCGTGATCTCCCAAACCGCCCACCAAAAAACGAGGCTACCACCCAACCCCAAGGCTACACCCAAACCCCAGCCTCGCCCAACCCCAGCCTCGCCTCCAAACACCCACCACCACCCCATCGCACCTCCCCTCCCACCTCCATCCCCCACAACCCCAACCATGGCCAGCCCCCTAACAACCCAAATCTGGTCCTCCACAGTCCCCCTCCACATCACCCTCTCCCCCTCTCTCCACCCCTCCTCCGGCCCGCCTCCGCCCTACCTCCTCAACATCCCGCGGCTCTCCTACCTCCCCCTCCTCCTCCCGCGCCTCTCGGTCTTCTTCCACGTCCCGCTCTCCTCGTTCACACATGAGGGTATCGAGTTACGTCTTCTTCCTGTGGGGCTGTTGGCGGATCTATATGCGCCGCAGTTGCCGTGGCGGGTAGAGGTTGGGGATGGGTGGGGGGTAGGGGAGAGGGGGGTTGCGGATGGGTTTATGAATAGTGTTAAGGAGGTGAGTTGATGGTTTATGTGTTCCCAGGGGAGTGGGTGAGATGGGTGCTAATGGGAGATAGGCTGATTTCCTCCGATATGGGAGCGCGAAGGGGATTATGTCCATGTCGGCTGAGAATTCGACTGCGTTATGGGACGCTGTGAAGGATAGTTCGTCACCCCTTGCTTCCCCTCGTCTTCGACCTCATACACGCCATGCATACAGTCAATAACTAACAACCCCACCCACAGACAACTGCCCGGTCTTCGCAGCCCTCACTCGACCCCTCCTCAACCCCGCCTCACCACTGCGGCATATCCCACTACGCATATACATCCCACACCCTGACAGCGACACCAACAACACCGGTTCCTTTCGAGTTATTCAGGGTCTCGTCCCCCCTCGGCTGCCAAACAGTACGCTACCTCTCCTTCCAAGTCCACTTTACCCTCTGCGTCCCGCACAAGTACTAATCTATCTCCAGACGACCACCAAACCCTAGGCCACGCCCTCCATACACTCACCCCCTCACTCTTCCCCTCCCGCCGCGATCCCATCCTCGCTGCCGCAATCCTGCACGGGGCCCGGGTCCCGCTGCACGCCACGCTTGAAGAACTGATGCGCGAGTGCGCGTATGCGGATGGTTGGGTTGCGGTGGTGGGTGTGATGCTGTAGCTCTTGTGGATGGGTGGGTGGGTAGTTTCTAGACTTTGAATGAGATAGCATGGGAAGCTGGATGACCGAAGAAGGATGGCCAAAGAAGGATGGCCAAAGAAGGATGGCCGAAGAAGGTTAATGGGCTGGGGGATAGACCGGGGTGGAGTAGAGGAACACTCCGCGCCCTGAGTGAGAGAGGGAGTATGAGACGGGGGACAGATTATCTTGGTTACGACGTTACGAATCTCACATGAATCACAATATTATGCAGACCATATATGAGTAACAACATCCCTCCCTTAATATTTCATCCACCTGAGCTACGGACACCCCCCAGCCTCTTGTTACCTGCCTCGCGGCGTGCCATCTCCCACGCGTGTTTGTTTCCTTCACGTCACCAATATACTACTCCCTTACAGTCAAACAAACAAACAAACAAAAGAGAGCAAATTCGCAAATCGCAAATCGCAAATCGCAAGCCGCCCAAACGCAAAAAGCAAAAGCCAAAAAAGGCTAAATCAAATTCGCAAAATACGCATAAAACCATAAGGTATTTCAAAAAGCCGGCCCCCACCTAATCCTCCATCCCCCAACCCCTTGTTATTCCTTGTGCCCCCTCCATTTCCATGGTATTCCCCCCCAATCCATTCCACCTCCCCCACCATGCGCGAAAATAAATCAAATGCCGCCAAAAAAAACATTATGTCAAATAACCGCCCTTTTCACGCCCCTATCCGTTCGCCCCCGTCCACCCGTTCACCCCTTTCACCTATCCACAACCTCGGTTCTGGTGTTCGGTTATGTGTTCAGTGTCGGTATGTACGTGAGTAAGTATATGCGTAAGTGTATATGTACGTTGCGCGCTGCCTATCGTTTGCAGCCGCGCCAGAGAAGGTGATGTGTTGTGTTGTCACCGTGATATGTGTTGAAATTAGATGAGATAAAATGTATGATCTGTATGCGCGCGTGCTGTTGTGCGCGGTGCCAGGATAGGCATATGTAGATATATGCGTACATATACACCGTAAGACGTCGAATGCGTCGCAGGTTCCATGCGTGCTCGATATTTGCTGGGCTGTCGAATTTGTCCGTTGCCGCAACCAAGGTTAGCAGGGTAAGGGGTGCTCAAAACTAGATGCCATGCTGGAGACTCTTAATCCCACGCCGCGGCCCCTTATACCCTCATAACCGCCCCCATATCCGAGTCATTTGACCCAAAACTGCTCCCCGCCGCTCCATCTGATCCTCCCCTTGACCCGCCTCGCGATCCTCTCCTCGACATCGTCGCCACATCTTCCCGCAACCCCGACGCGTCAGTCGTATAGTCTAGGATTCGAATATCGTCCGCAAGAGCACTACTTGGATGCGCGACCGACACGAGGAATTGGCGTACCCGTCTGGTTACCTCCATTAGCTTGCGCGCGTGAACGTAAGGGCGCAGCCGTGGGTCCCTGTAGGCGGCATGAAGGACGATGACATGTCCCCATTGGCTATTTTGGTGTGTTAGCTTTTGTAATGTACTGGGGAGGCGTGCTCTGTAAGATCCAACGTCCGCAAGAACACGTAGAGAATAATTGGGCAACAAATAGGCAACCAGGACGCAAGAAACGGGACTGAAGAAAAGTAGGAACCTACGCATGTGATGTCCCCCAAACATTAGTAACCACAAGCCTTCCCCCCTGAATGCCCCAAAACGCCTGCACCGAGTGGAACATGGCGCGAATACACTGCCGCGCAAAATCCATTATCGGCGCTGAGATCACCATATTTTCATTCCCATCGTATTGGCTGTCAAGCACCATGCGCAAAAAAGGACGGGTCGTGATAACCTCCGCACCGTACATCTTAGCACGCAGCCGCGCCTCAAGGATGTCCGCGGATGGAGGGTCGTCCCCGCCCCATACGAGGTTTGGGTTGGTGTCCATCACTTTCTTTAGCTCATCGAGCATCGCGTTGATGTAAGGGAACTTTGGGAGCTTGTTCATTTCTGCAAGCTGGTACACTGGGAAAAGGGGTTACGTTAGTCGCCTAATTGCTTCTGGAGAGACCGCAACGTACCATTCTCCTTCCCTGGACCATACAGATCACGGTGTATAACATTAAGTTTCTTCCGGTATACGAGCTGCATGGAATAGCACCAAGATGCCTTTGCGGATATCTCGTTGTTGTGTTCCGCCATGGCCAAGTTCGGCCACGGCATTATAGACTCAAGAGAGAGGATACCCGATTGTGGTACTTCCAGCTCGGCGACAATGTCACTACCACAAAATCAGTTGGGTTCGCAGCTAAGACACGGGGATACATACCTCTCTAGCTGGAGGCAAGTCCAGAACGTAAACAGGGTGCGGTTATCTTCCGGAAGCCATTTGATCTGAGGTCGCCGCTCTGCGTCGCCCATATCCTCTAGCATCTGCTTATAACGCGGAAGATGTCTATTTCGGGTTAGCATATACTACAGCATGACGCAACAGGGGTTGCCGGCGTCAGATGAGGTAGAGACACTCACGGCTTCAGCATGATGGTCAGCGCATATCCAGCCTCCTTCACACACGCGTGGCTCTGCAGCACACGGCCAAGTTGGCTATGGTACAAGCCGGCAAGCAAGCAGGCATGAACGTATGGCAGTCCTGTGCCACCTTGGTAGTTCCCTAGGATGTCCGTGGCAGCGGCAAAATACGGCAAGCCAGGTACAACATCGAGGTTACGCGTGCCAGGTGGGTATTGGGCACCAGGTATGTCGCTTGAGCTGCGATGATGTGCCCGGTCCTGCATAATCGGCGACGGCAGTGTCGACGAGTGCGATGACAATTGTGGCGACTGGTGCATTATCGGGGGCGAGACATGATTCGCAGGCGAGTTTATTGTCGAGCTATCGTTGTTTGGGACGACATCGGGAATCTTGCTCTGGTGCTCGCATACCTTGCCCAAAGCCAGGATCAAGAGGACGATGGCCTCGCTGATTGTCCGCTGGCGCCACCCCTGGCCGAGCTGTGGGCTAAAAGTATGATCGGAGCCTGACACCGTTGGCGACCGTTTCCGCTTTGAACCGGTGGTATCAGTATTGCCGGCAAACGACGCAAAGTTGTACCCTGCTCCATCTTTCTCTGGCGCCCCAACACTCTGCACATTCTGCATGAATTTGGTAATCATCCCGTCGAGGGACTTCTGGGTTATGATTGGATGCATGACATTTAAATAATTCATGTAGCTCCCCGCTAGGCTCCGGACCGTTTTTTTATCTATGATCGGGGGCCCTGTGGTGTCAACCGCGGCCGCTCTAGCATCGCTCTCGGCGCGGAAGAGGTAGGAGTCTGCCACGGGGCTTTGTGCGCCTTGGCTCCAATTATGCTCAACTGTCGGTGAATGTGCCGGATCAGAATACGTATCGCTGCTCGACCTCGGAGGTTCGAGGCCGTAGTCCGACATAGAGTCCTTGTCGTGTCCTACTGACCGCTCAAAGCCCTCGCCACGCCCGTACAAACTCAGAACTCCGCGACCAATCTCGCGCCTTAGCGGGTCAAGGCCTCTGTTTTTGTCTTTCTTCATCGGTTCTCTCACCATGGCCCCCACTGCGTCCCACAGTAGGATCATGGCAGCTCCAGTGGTGTGGCCCTCGGGTATCGCAGGTTCGCCAGGAGGTACGTTCGCCGCGGTATGGTTCTCGCTCCCATCATCCGATTCCACCGGGTCTTCCCCAAGCCCATCCTCTTCGGGGTGGGTGAAACTTGCGACGTTTGTTTCCGACTTCTGCCTTTTTGTGGGTCGTTCCAATTCATACAGGTCATCAGCGTCGTCCTCTCTCTTGATCTGGCGCGTCTTTTCATCATGAGCGTCCAGGAGATCGGACAGGCCAGGATTAGCCGGGCAAAGCCCCCTTTCAATTACCCTTTGTCGATCATGCAGCCTCGTAACCTCAAGTCTAAGCTGCCTAACCTCGCGTACAACACTCGCGCGCGAATCTTGGACCTCCTTGATAAGCTCAGTCACACGGGTCATAATGTCCGACTGTGCCCTATCAGCCCTGGTGGTGTTAGCATTATTACTTCACGGAGCTCTTCTGCACTTACGGTTTCTGGGCAGGCTCAGGAAATTTGCACTTGATGCCTTTGTCTTTACATCCCTGGCACGGTTTGGGATCGGTACACTTCGCCTTCGCAGCGCGGCATGCGTCACAAGCCTATACACTAGTAAGTTTCCACCCACGATGTGGGCTCATAGGGTTATTCTTCCTTACCATTGTAGTTCGTGGCGTTCGCTTCTTCTGTGAGCTCGCGACCCCCGTATACTCGAATGGAACCCCCGATGTCCCCTCTCCTCCATTCTGCTCGTACATGCCGTTTCCTTCGTAGGCAATCTGCCCTGGCCGAGGCGTGTGCATCGGTGACTGTTGCGGTTGCGGGATGTAATGCTGGGGGCCCTGTGACGGGGCCGCCGGGTGATCGTACGGTCTCATGGGTTGGACGCGCAGGTCGCCCGGGGGGATATTGGTGTGGCCCTCGTTGCGGTGTCCCTCCGAGTGTGGCCTCGAGATGGGCAACGGGGGTGGCTCGTTGGGATCTGGCTTTATAGCTGGATCTCGAGGCCCTGGCGTTCCGTAGGAGTCGTAGGGATGGGCTTGTGAATGTCGGCGCGTATTGTCCGGCTCGTAGTGTTGCCGGGGCCCTGATAGTCGACGTTGTGGTCGCGGAAGCGTTGCCTGAGGGTACGGGTGTCCTCCGGGGTGTCTATGAATATGGGACTCGTTCGCGGACCAAGGGCTCGGATCAGCCCGAATCCGTTTCGCGTCGGGGGGTCCAGTATCCATGTCGACTTATAAGTATGGGCGATGCGCTGGGCATTAAGACGCAGAGATTCCACTCTGAGGGGCTATAGCAAAAAATGCACCAGCGAGCGTCTAATCCCATGCACTCGTCCGGGTATGTGCAACCAGAACCGACGGTCAGGAGGCGGTATGTGTGTGTCTGTGTATCGGCGGTCTGAATGGGGCTTTCGGGTTGGAAAGTTCACACCGCGGATGCGGTAGCACAGGATTTCGACGATGGCAGGGGCACCATCTGCGTCAGAGTCCAACTTGGAGGGCTGTCCTCCCAAGGGAATTCGGCAGAGACACGACAGCTCGAGAGATTCTGCGGGTGAGGGGGATCAAATGTATAGGAGCATGGCGGTGGTTGTAGCCAGTAGTAGTTCGAGGAGTGGCGAGCAGTAGTTCATGGAGCAGCGTCGTACACGGTCAGGAAGTGTTTGCTCCTTTTGAGCGAGTCGATGTGCAGTGAAAGCTGGTGATGGTGTTGTGGTGGGTGTGGCGGGTAGGTGGGTGGGTGGATGTTTGCCGGGCTGGGCTCTCCCGACAGTGGGAGTAAGATCGATCGGGACCTAAACCGCAGGACGAGCTAGCGCGCACTCTGAGCTAAGGTAACTGACTAGATGTGACCCTTGAACAACCCTTGGATACTCTCGGAAGTACAGTACGTCCCCGTTGTTCTCGGAGTATGTTGGCGCAGGTGCGACCCTCCCTGGCGCAAACGGGGGCTGTGGAGCAGGCAGGAGATCTGCAGGACTCAATGACGAGATGTTGACAGAGAGGCGGGTGGGGGAGAGGGGGGAGGTGCAGCTGTTTGTGTCGAAGCTTGGGATCCGAGTTGGTGGTTCGTAGTAGGTGTACGAAACGGTGTAGCGGCAGGGAGACGGCAGGCTTCAGAGGCGGAATGAGGGGTTGTGCGGAGGGACGCGCAAGGGACCGATCTGTTCTGCAGTGTGCGACCCAACTGTTCAAGGAAGCTCAGTGTCTGAGGGGACGAGCGAGTGAACCAAAGGGAAGGGCAAGAGGACGAGGGGGAAATGTTTCGGGTGGGAGTCTGGAAGGTATTGTTGCAGGAAGCGCGGAACGAAGGGGAGGGAAGTAAGTGGCTTGCCGTCAGCGACGGGATGATGGGAGAGTACTGTGCTCGTACCAAGAGGCAAAAGAGAGGTGAGCGACGGCGTTTCCTCGTTTCGTCCAATAACACACACAGCGCAAGGGAGTTTTGAGCTTCGCGATGGGCGATGTGCGACGTGAGGCGGGACTCGAGAATCGGTTGGAGCAAGCTAAGAAAGTTAGCACCGTACTGTAATGGGGTAGTGGGTAATACAGGGAGGGATTAGATCCATGCAACCGAGAGAAGGAGAGCTCCAGAATAGAAGCGAGCAAGCAAGCAAACAGCCAAGGATTAGGGAGGAAGGACATGGAAAAGCGTGTACAGAGTATGTACTATAGTATGTGTTCGAGGTATGTGTTCGAGGTATGTGTTCGAGGTATGTGTTCGAGTAATCGAGTACTCGATCATGAGTACAGTACAGTTCACTTACAGTACATGTTATAAAACTGCGCCGTCAAGTGCAGTACGACATGCATGCCGGAAGGATAGACGCATAAAATACAGCAGGTAGCCGCGACTATTGGACGGTTCTTCCCTCTCTCCCACCGCCTCTCCCTTCTTCTGTCTGCCTGTCTCCCGCTTTGAATCTGTGGCTTGAACGGCTGTACTGGTACAATCGGCTTCTCTCCACCGCTATTCTCTTACCGTGTTTGTGGTGTTTGTTGTCGTCGTACGAGAATATCTGTTGTAATTCCTGCAGTACCAGTACAGTCTGAGCTGGGTGTTGACTGCGTTGTCTTCATTTCAGTCAGTTCAGTCAGTACAGTCAGTACAGTACAGAGTGCATCCTGTACTCCTACTGTACCGCAAATCACCCGCCGCGAAACATGTCCCCAAAATCCATCCAACCACCCGCCAACCTGGGGTTCAGGGGTTAGCAAACCCCGTCCGGGATCCAGGGAATCATAATCACCACCACACCCTTTTGAGTACACCACCGTACCAAAGTATACCCCTAAATCGGCTGGTGGCTGCCCAATCACACCCACAGCAGCCCAAAAAGTGACGGTGAACTAACAGTGGACGCAGTAGTGGACTGGCAATAATGGACCGTGGCACTGGTCTTGACAGGTAGCGGCTGGTAACGGAGCTCTCGCTTTCAAGTTAGCTCACCGCGTCTGTCCCCGCTGTGGAGTGCCCGCGGGCTACTCTTGGACTATTTTGTATCGCGCTGGCCATGAGAAGAAATGGCTCTAGCCGTACCGTCGTCCGTACCGCACAATAGTGTGTCTTCGCCGAAAACTTGAAATGGCGGGATACCCACATCGCCACGGTGAAGGGTAGGTATTGAAGCCCATCCATCCATCCATCTCATCTCTCAGTCACCCACCCCCTCCCCTAACTGACTCGAATTCGAGACACACTCGGAAACTCGAGACAGCTGCACCCTCCCTTCTGGATCACATACCTGCAAAGCACACCTCCTGCACTGCTCGGCACCACACACCCACACCACGCGCCCTGCGCACCTTTGCCGGCTCGGTCGATCATCGCACCAGGCTTGCAGCACCTACGCCGCCGGAAACCCCTCGTAGGGTAACCCACCGCCGGCTCTGTACCAGCGCGCATCCTTATCTCCCCTCGCTTTTCCCATCCCACATATCCCACACACGGGATCATACCTTGAGTTGCATTTTCCTTCCCCATTTTACCGCCAAGCCCCTGCTCGGACCCGGGCACCGAGCGTAGCCCGACCCCACTGGGCCCGAAGACCTGGGAGAAGGAAGGCACGATGGGCGATGGCGCGTTGGAAAGACTGTGCTCAGCAATTACCAACCAGTTGTTCGAATGAGTACAGGGACCATTCCTTGACCAAATCGCGGTACAATACTGTTGGTAACCACAAGTATACTCAGTTGTCAAGCATCACGGAACCGAGAACCAGCCTCGTGATCCTGGTGTAATTGCGATGTTGCACCAGGCCCTTCGTTCCTTCCCTCACTTTTCCTGGTTGGAAGCCTCATTCCTTCCTCATCCCCCAGGCAGGATGTCACATAAGCCGGCATCCCTTTCCAAGCACATCCATCCTCTGCTCTGTATCCCTCGGCCCCTAAGCCACATTCCATATCACACCCAACCAGCCCAATCCATTGGTTTGGAAAAGAAAAATCTCCGCTGCGGCCCAATCAATTTGTGCCTCCATACACCTACCCGCTCCCATGCCAATCCACACCCTCCCACCACCACCATCACCATCCACCAAGGAATTTGCCTTCCGACAGGCCCCTGCGATCTTGGAGACGTGGTGATGATGTTGGGTTGGCCATTCTTCCCACGGCACTGCACTGTATAGTACGTACATTAAAAGTACTATACAGTACATATCGTGTATATGTACCACATCGAGCACTGCGAAGCCGGGCGTAAGTACTCACAGCGTACTGTATAATTTCCACACCGACCCCCCCCAGCCTCAAACTCCACACCGTGCCGCATAACCAGCAACACTCGCATCACCCACGAGCATCGTCATCGATGCCAACTCGCACGGCCGTCCTGAGCGCATAAGGCACATCACACTCATCCCACACCCATCCCGCACCCATACCATACCATACCATCCCATCCTCGCAAGCTATTCCCACCACGACCCCTCCCTCCGTGGAGGCGCGTCGGGGGCACTCATGCAATAACCCAATCCAGGCCCCTGTTCATTCCCTCGAAACGTGGGTACCGCGACGAGTTCGAGAAGAACGGGACACGGAACAGACTGTGCGCTTGCAGACCCCCACGCGCTAAGGGGGGTGTTGGTAAATTAGCGACGGACTACTGTATCCTACTGTAGCATGGACCACCCGCACAGTGCCCGCCCTTCCCTTCTGCGCTGAAGCGTCCAAAAAGAGAATTCCAGCTAGAGCACCAGAAGCAAGAAGAAAACTTGCTCATCCCCATGCGAACGCAGCAACCGCCAAAACGGGCCGAGAAGCATGAAGCCGCATCCACAGCGTCCCAAACGAGACGGCGCCCTACAAGTGACTAGAGTAGAATGCTTTGGCTTCGTAAGCTGCCCGCAGTACTGCTGTACCTTTCCTCCTCCCTGCATCACACCATCGCCTCCCAGCGCAGGACGGCCGGCACATCCCGTCCCAGCACCGGGCAAGCGGGTCCAGGGAGACGCTCGCTGTGCCATAACTGACTGGGGGCTGGGCCAGGAACGCGGGCGTGGGATTGGGGGTGGCGAAGGAGGGTGCGAGGGGTTGTTTCGTGTGAGTGAGGGTCCCTGGATGACTGCCAGAGACCTGGTTTTGGCGCTGAGAGAGACCACCACAGGCAGCACAGGCAGCACAGTACTGTCCGGGTAGGTTTGCGGCTGAGCCGTGGTGGTAATGGGTTTCTGGGTACCCCAGTCCTGGACTTTGCGGGGAAGGTGGATAAGATGACAGACCAGCGCCACTACCACCGCCGCTGTCAGCCTGTCAGTCAGTCCGTCATTTCTCTATCCATCGGTCCGTTTCAATCATGACATCCCTACTTCCATCTTGAAACCATGAAGCTCCCGGCGTCAGCTCGTCCAGGAACAGGACGGCTGCAACTCTTACCCTCTTGCCTCTCATGCCGCCGCAGGTCTCACCTTCCGCGTGCGAACCCAGTTGCCGGGCCCTCCAGAAGGCCACATATCGCATAGTCGCCTTCCTTTAGGAGACTTCTTTCGCCACCTCAATGTCGTATTGCGGTGAGGTCGGGCGCGGCGAAAGCGTGGAGGCTTCGCGTACATACGTATTGTAGATCGCTCGGTTGGGTAAGTTGCGTGCCTGAGACATTTGTCTTCTCGCTCAGGCGTGGAAGAAGAGCTAAATGCGGGGAAGCTCGGTGATCTATCGCCTTGTTGTGTATAATGTCTGAGATGTTCCTGGCCAGATGTAATGTTTTGGTGGCATGTAGGGCTAACAATGGGTTCGGCCAGCCACTGTGGGTAGGTGTCTTGGGTATTTGGAATAGAATATGCGGGAGAAGGTGAGTTTGGGTAGGCTTGCGAGCTTTCTGGCGGTGCTACTGTGCCGTGCAGGAAGAAAGACATGGGGAAAAGCTAGATCTGGGAAATGTGAGACTTTTGAGATGCATTGTGGGTTTACCGTTTGGTGATGTTTGGGATGCTCTGGGCGTTTATCTAGCGAATGATTTACAGTGCACACATGTTGTGCTGCAGTGCATGGGTTTATTTATTTTCGTTCTTCCTCCTCTATTTTTTATATCTGTATTAATATAATTTAAATTTAAAAAATTATGTCAAAAATTCAGCCAGTCCTCGAATCGTACAGAATTTATTTACTCCTCTGTAGGTAATGCGCATTCCCAGATACTAGAAAATATCCCATATTGTGTTCCTTCTCTCCACTCAGCGCCTACAGCGCATCTGCGAACCAACCTCCAACCCCCCCAGTCATATCCCAAACTGCCACTCTCCTCCCATGCACGCCATGACTCGCGGGACACTCCCGCCCCGCCGGCTCCCTAGATCTCCGAAGATGAACGATGCATGCATCCTCGGTGACTAGATCCCATGCATGTCTTCATCCATCTGCCAAAAGCTCTTCGTTGCAGTAGCTTTCAGCACCAACGCTTGTATAGTTCGCATTAACACCATACCGGATCGCATTGGCATCGGCATCGAGCTCACATCGCATCTGCATCGCAGGAGATCATGGATGGTCCTAATCTTGATCTTACGCCATCCCGGCCAAGGAAAAAACAACTTTCTGGCGTTCGCATCCCCCCACTCCCGGCACCGGAAGCTGCTCCCCAGCCGCGGTGGCAGCACGGGCGCCACCCCCTTTTATCCACCTCCGGCGTCGCACGCTCCACTATCATATTTTGAGGGCTGTCTCATCCCAGCTTCCCACCCCACCATGATATCGATGTCTGTCTCATCCCAGCTTTCACTCCACTCTCTCCCGCACGTCAGCGCTTTCGAGAGCGCTACAACCTGTACTGTACCGCCAATATCCACTCCACTCCCATATGCAAACCATCGAATTCTTCAGCGCTACAGCTCCATCCTTCACATTTCCCAATCCTTCCCTATCCGTGCTCCCTGTGCCGCTCCCTATCAGATCCCCCACCACCTACCCCGCCCTCCCGCATAACCACCCAACTATTGACTCTGTACCCTATATGAGCTCCCACGCCGGGGCGGGATCTCAATCCGGTGCGAGTCAGCACCAGGGCGCAGTGGAGATCTGGCGCGGGCGGTTCACTGGAATGGGGCAGATACGGCAGTTGGGAGGGGTTTGCAGATACAAGTTTCTGGGATTGGAGTCAGAGGTTACTCCGTTGTAGAGTAAGGTGCGTGCAGATGATGCAGGACGGGAAAGGAACCGCTCGCCTGGAGAGATTGAGGGGGGGGGTAGAGAGACACTATTGCATTGGGGAGTGTGTTGTCTCGGTGAGACATTCAGGACGATCCATCGCGCACACAAGCCTGTTTTTTTCTCTTGGTGTGCGAGAAACCACCAACGCATTGGCTAAGATCTCTCGGCCGCCTCGTCTGATCTCACATCACTTGGCCTATCGGTAGACATGGCATCGCCATGATATGACATGTCCTCCGCAACGCACGTGTTGCCGCGGTCGGAGATCGTGGTAACACAAGGACGTTGCCCATCGAGGTGTCGGGCGCACGTGTGTGAAGGATTTTCAAGTACCCGCCTTCTCTCACGAGTCAGCTCACCGGTCCAGGCCCGTGACTCTCGCTGTTGGTCTGCTTGTTTCACGCGGCTGGAGTGGAGTCACGAGGCGCCGTGTGGGTTTCGTGAATTGGGGAGGTCTGGACTTCTCCTGTCGTCGCGGTGTGGGGAGCCGCGTCATGCTCATCTGCGTTTCGGCGGTCCATATATATTGAATGGAAAACCCCCGTCTCAGCACCGTGCTTGTCGGCAATGTAGCAATTCCACTCCCATCATCCGTCGAGCTCTCTCTCGACTTTCCTCCTCTTCCCTTCACGGCCAACACCCCGCGACTGACTTCTTGCCATCCCAACCCCTTCCTCCTCCACCTCTCCCTCAGTAAACACCAAGTCTCCCTCGTCCCCAAGCTGCTCCAGGCATAATTCCTCCATAAGTACCCCCAGTGCCAAAAGCGCCGTCTCATCGAGACTCCTATAGTCGGCTCCTGCCTCTCGCTCTGCGGCATAAAAGTCCGCGGCATACACATGTAAGGCTTTCAACAGGTCGGAGTCGGGTAGATGCCCTGCAGCATTATCAGACGCAAAATATGTATCCGTCTCCACGTGTCGGTCCGGGGCGGCAGCGCGTTGGAAGAGGACTGTTTCGGGGGCGATGGCGTGCGGAGTCGGGGTGCGGGTGAGGCCGTGTTGCGTGCTGCGCCCTGTGTGGGTTGTTAGCTGGGATATATATATATGAAGAACGTAGGGTAACGGACCAGCAATGGCATCGTAGAGAGTTGCTTGACGGCGAGGGATAGCGGGCGTTTGTGGTTGGGTAGAGCTCTGTGGAGAGTCGGCGGGAGGTGCGAGGAAGGCGCTCTGGGTTCGTGATTTTGAGGCCATCATAGCCCGAGATGCAACCGCAAATCGTGTGAGGGGCAATGGAACTTAAAAATCCATCTCGAGATGCGACATTTAGAATTGTCTACAGTGACGTTGAGTGAAGTTGTTTGACCGACGTGTGGACAAATGTGTAACTGACATTTTCAGCCTTGCGGGTCCGTGCATTAACCACCGCGCAAGGCTACCATAACAGCGTCATGGCTCCAACGACGTTGACGACGCCCACATCGACGCGTTTCGTGGGTAGGGGAATGCATGAATCGGCTCTTTTTTGAACGCGAGAGCGCCTCTATTGGGCAAGGTGCTTTTGCGAGAGCTGTCGCTAGTCGAGCGCTGCATTCGCTCCAGCTCTGGCCGCATGTGAAGTTTGATGGCGGGGATGCCGCGCCGGCTCTAGTAGAAGGGGAGAGGACGGCCGGGAAGGAGAGTGCGTGGGCATGTCAGGCTGGGGTGAATAGTCTGGCTGTGGATAGGTTTGAGCATAAATTGTGGGTTGAGATAATATGCTGATGTGACAATGCGCTGATGCCTATAGGATGCTGACTGGCGGAGCGGACTCCACGATTAAGCTGTGGGACTTGGAGCAGATTACGCCTCAGAAGAAAGACCAGACACTGAAAACCATAGGCGAAGTAAAGAGGTGCATTGTCCTGATTCCGCATTATATATTATAATCTAACACCATCCCAGGGGCCCCTCAACCCACCAATTCGGCATAACGCACGTATCCTTCTACCCCTTCGAACCCACCGCCCTCCTCTCCTCCTCCTACGACCACACCCTCAAGATCTACTCCACTGCCACCCTCCAACCCTCCGCCTCTTTCGCCCTCGACTCCATAATATACACCCACGCACTCTCCCCCATCGCCTCCCACCTCCTGGTAGCATGCTGCACGCAGCACCCCCTCGTGCGGCTCGTCGACCTCCACTCCGGCGCCTCAACACACAGCCTCGCAGGACACACAGGCGCTGTCCTCGCCGCCTCCTGGTCCCCAACAAATGAGTATATTCTTGCCACCAGCGGCACAGACGGCACCCTACGCATCTGGGACGTGCGGAAAGCATCGGGTACGCTCCGGCTCCTCGACCTCGAAGACTCGATTGGACTCGGCGATGGACTCGACCGGCCTAGTCGTGCCGCGGCGAAGGCGCACGGCGCTGCTGTGAACGGCATTGAGTGGACGGATGACGGGCAGTACATTGTCAGCGCGGGCCACGATGCCGCGGTGCGCGTGTGGGACGCAAGTTCCGGGGCGAATACGCTGGCGCATTTTGGACCGACGCTGAGGAATTCAAAGCTGGAGACGAAACCGCTGCTGCTAAGCCCGGTGGAACATACGAGACCGAAGGGGGGGCTACTAGTGTATCCAAATGAGGGGGAGGTGGTTATGTTTGAGCTGCATGAGGGGAGGGTGGTCAATAGGCTGCGCTTGCCTGGGCCAAGTGTGGCGGTTGTGAGGGCGCGGACCGGGACGGGGGAGAGAAGTGTGGGGAGGCGGGTGACTAGTTTGGCGTGGAGGGGGGTGGGGGAGGGGTTTGTGAGTGGTGGAAGTGACGGGGTTGTGAGAGTTTGGGGGCCGGGCGTGGGTGAGGAGATGGTGGACGAAGTTGTGGAGGGGGATAGGGATAGGAGAGAGGAAGGGGGGCGAGAAAAGAGAAAGAGGGAGGTGCTGGATGATGTTTTTAAAGACTTGACGAGGACGAAGATTACGTTTGGATAGGTATGGGGTGGTATGTGCAGGGAGTTCCGGTGGGCGTGTTTGGCCCCCTCTTAATATAATTGTTCTCTATATTTCTAAGGATAGACTTTAAGGTGGGAAAGCATTATTTCACTAGCCTGTCTCTTATGGGGCTGTCACCTCAATTACATTCTACAATCATCCTTAACCCTATGGGAGTCTGGCTTGCAGTTTCAAGTTTGCTGACGGCAACAGAAAGAACCCCTACGATTGTTGTACTAACCTTGAGCGGTTTGATGTTGTAGAGTAGGACATTCCTTCGTCGCTTATTATACTGTTTCATCCAAGGGTTGACAAAATGGTGTGGTCAAAATAGTTTCTGCGAACGAGAATATAAAAACTGCGTTAATTACGAGGATATGCAATAATTATAAGTCCAGCTTCTATTCCCAACATTAATCGTGCTTATTAGCCAGGAACAGAGTTATGGCTACCCCTATACATAATATTGGCATTTTTATCACTACTTTACCGTCTTTTGTTACCAATCGCGCGTATTCCTGGACAGCTCATATTCTCAATGATCAAGGTATTGAATAGTAGTAAAGGCAACACTCATAGTTGTATTTATAACTGAAAGACAGTGGCTCTGAATAAAATCCCTGGTCTACGAAGATAGTCTGCAAAGATTATAATCATCCACGTCGCCACAAGGCCGCTCTATTAACGCTGGGCAGTTGATCCGCTCAACTCCGTGATCTGACGTCCGCCATTTCAACACTCGTGTGAATGGTATCGATTGCACCCAGATTACCTTAGTCTACCAACGGCATACACTCTTCCCCGCAGGCCAGAAAATTTGCGTCGTTTTCGCCAACCCACAGTTACCGACCTTCCCACGACTCATCATGAAGCATTTCCTGCCACCCTTATCACGGAAACCACGCCCCTTGGTGGCGTCGACACAGATTAACTGCTTTATTCCGCAGGAAATGAAATTGGCGCATCCTCCATCGCTGGCCTGCACCGAGATGCATTGCCCGCAATCGTTGACGCGGATAGTGTAGGTGTAGGTCTGGTTCTGCCAGATCTCCTCCATGAAGTCGAAGGGAACATTGTATTCGGGACAAGCGCCGTGTTTACAGTCACTTTCGACGGATGTTTCGCCCATATCAGAGCCTTCGCTGATATCCCTGTCGATGACACCAGTCGACACAATGCTAGTCACCTCAGTGTTTGAAGTCTCATCAGTAGGTGAAGCCCTAGCAGCTCCTGCCATGATGAGCATCGCCATTAATGCATTCGTCAAGGTGAACTGCATGGCTGGTTGAAAACTGTCCTTGATTTTTGTGTCGTGTGGAAAATAAAGATAATACCAAGAGCTGCTCCGGAATGCGAAGTAGTGAGCTGATATCTATTCCAGACATATAAAATTCGGCGGTCTTTCTCATAACTTATATACTACTCCGTTGGCCCCAAAAAATGAATGATCTGGCTGTCCTACACAGCTGCAAAACGTGAGGTCTCCATTGTCTTGGAATGTATGTCCCAGAACCTTCTCAATACGTCAAGATGTAACCATAAGAATATAACCCGCGATCACAAGAGCCATGAACTCCATCGTCAGTTGTTACATTGGAACTTGCGTCTCTGGGCGGCGGGGTCTCGTGTTTGCTCCTCCAGGAGCTGCATCCTTGCTGACATGTCAAGTGCTTCTCCTAATTCAAGGTGTCATTTGTGAAAATGGGATGTACTGCCCCATGCCCCCCGACGTCGCTTTCAGACGGTGATGAGGGATTCTTACTTTGGTAGTGTGCAAAGACAATAAGCCTACCACTGAATCTGTCCAAATACGACATGAAATATGCAATGATTGGAATTCACAGTCAACCCTCCAGCCCTCCTTGATTCGCGCCTCCAAACGTCGTGCATTCTCCCACCATCCCCGGGGGGAAGCAAGATTCGAGCAGAAGCAGGGAGCTTACTGCGAGATGGCAGGATGCATGTTTATGGACACCGAGTGGTTAAATGTGAGAACGACGAGTGGATTGCATACCATAATAGGGTAAACAATGCGCTGCGGCAGGATTGATGATATTGAGACAACCTGGCCGTCAGTGGTATCCGACCTCACCCAGCCTTTTCGTTGCATCCACTGAGCAGACACATCTCGAGCTTCCAGTGTGTTTAGTTCCTATCTGACAGCCTTCCACCGCCACATTCAGCCGGAAGGAGTGGCCATGGAACCTCTACGAGTAATACAGCCTGACTTTAGGGGGTGGTGTGCGCTACGAGTCGGATATCGTATGGTCTAGCCCCAAGGTCCTCCTAATCGCTATCCACTACTACATTAGGGTTTCATAATGAATAAATCCGAGTCGGAATGCAACATTATATGTCTTTTTGATGACGCCCCTTTTATCATCCTCCATGGTTGTTGAGATGCTGAGAGCGCTGAAATGGAGTTGGGAGATTGTAATTCAAGTCAGGTGTGGGACAAAATTACTACATCACTTGCAGTGGCTATTCTCCCTGGTCAGACTTCACCCGCAATGATTATGGAAAACACAAAGGCGCCCTTGAACCTATTCTTATGCTTATGTCCACGGAGTTTCATGTACTCATATGCAGCTTGTCAAGGGATGATACAACATAACCACGTGGGCAGCTGTATGTAGAACACTCCGCAGCCCTGGAGAATAATATAGCACAATACCATGCATCCCAAATATGGCCCCCAATGGCTAGCCACGATCGTTATTATTAGCTGCCTCCTTCCGCGTGAAGACCGTAGGAGCGAAGACCTCGCGTCGAGGCTTCGTTATGCTAACGAACCACGTTACGAAGAGAGACTTCAATATCCAAACGCATATTCTTGAGGAGCATTTACGGTGACTGAAGAAGCACGAAAGGTGACGCTATGCAACGCGGTAACGATGTTGTGGGGGACGCCGCTGGAAATGAAGACAATAGCACCTCGGCTAGGAGTGGCGTACCACCCACCAGCTAAAGCTAAACCTTTGATCGATATTTTGCACGAAGATGTTAACGCAGCCGTTGAGTACGTAATTACCGTAACAAAGCCTTAGACAGTCGAACTAACCATCTCAGCATCGTGGCCGTGCATGGACTCGGTGCGAATCCAGATTATGCTTGGGTTTGGCTACCAAAAAACAATCCTCGGAACAACCCAAGCTACCCTGACATGCCATTGAATTGGTTGAGGGATTTGTTGCCCTCCAAACTGCTGTCCTCCAGACTGCCTTGTCGAGTTATGACCTTCAACTACGACTCTAAGTGGTTTTTAAAAGCCCCTCAGCAACGGCTCTCCAACATTTCCGACAACCTGTTGAATAGTCTTCGAAACAACCGTGAGAAGGTAGGTCTTTGTTTCTTTTACTATTAGCAACAAATGATCAACAATCCACCGAAGGCTATTGACCGACCGTTGATCTTTATTGGTCACAGCTTTGGCGGCAACTTAATCGAGCAGGTCTGTGGCTTTCTGAATCCTGACCTTCTTTCAGTTATGCTAAATTTTGGCAGGCTATCATCTCTGCTAGACTGCATTCAGAGTATAAGCATATTGTTTAGTCTACCGTCGGGGTGATATTCCTGGGCACGCCTCACCGGGGCAGCAAAGCTGCGAAATGGGGAGCATTAATCGCGTCAGTAGCAGGGACTTTTGTTAGCACCGAAGAAAGAATACTAGACGATCTACAAGAACAGTCAGGAACCTTGACAGATCGCCTGTATGAGTTCTCCAGCTGGCTATTTTCAGAGTCAGTGCCTGTGGTGTGTTACTATGAAAAACTACGGACGGACTATTCTACCAGGGCAGGGCCTTTGAGATTCATTGTAAAGTCTATGTTCAAAGAAGTGGTTCGTATTCAGATGACCATTTCCACTACCTCACCTGACATTTCTAGGTCGTAAATGAGACTAGTGCCTGTATTGACGGCCATCAGAAGATATCTCTAAACACAGATCACTTCAATATCAACAAATTCTACGGCCCAGACGATCCTTCTTTCCGGTAGGTCTACCCAGAGATAGTTCGAATGGCAGGAAATGCCGAAGAGATGCTTAGGCGGCGCCGAACCCCGAGGGATATTCCAGTGGCTATTCCAGTGGCTATTACGGACGAGCAAATCACTAAAACAAAAAAGATCCAGGAATTCCTGCAGGGAATGAGAGTGATGAATGCCCAAGATGTCCTGTCAGACATTAAGCACCAAAAGGGTGAAAGGGTAGGGAACACTTGCGAATGGATTCTCAGACGAGAGGAATTCTCCGCCTGGGGAGCATCTGAAAACCCTCAGCTATTCTGTATCACTGGCTCTCCTGGAATTGGAAAGACGATGATGTCGACCTTTCTTGTTGATGAGCTGCAGAATAAGGTTGAGAGGGCCCCTAGCAAAGCATTCGCCTACTTTTTCTGCGATGATCAAGATCAGGACAGGAAGACGCCAATAGCTATACTTCGAAGCCTTATTTGGCAGATCCTGCTCCGGAGAAATGAGCTATTCGACATTATTAAAGCAGACTTTGATGCTCAGGGAAACACCATCACCGAGAATTTCTCCACTCTCGCGAGAATTTTTAAGGGCATGCTTCGGGATGAACGGGCTGGCGAAGTGTTCGTTCTGATTGACGCTCTCGACGAATGTGATAGATCCTTGCGCAAGGGATTGCTCTTCAGTATAAGAGAGCTATTTCAGACGTCACTGACAACGCAAACGGGGAAGTTTAAGTTCCTCGTTAAATCAAGGCCTGAGAATGATATTATGGAGGATCTGAGTGGTGTGGGCACCCGTCTGTTAATGAACTCCACTAGCGTCAACTATGATCTGTCCATGTATATTGATTCTGAAGTTGATCGGCTTGCTAAACGAAAGGGATACACACCAGAGCTAAAAGAAATGGTAGAGAACACCCTGAAGAACGAAGCGGAAGGCACCTTTCTATGGGTATCACTCATGGTTGCTGATCTCGAGAAGGAACACATAATGTGAAAGATAAACTGAAACAACTTCCTAAGGGGCTCAACGAAACATATACCCAAATTTTGAACAAAAATGTTTCTAACGAGGCACGCGAAGACGTCCAATTTCTTCTGCTTACTATGGTTGCTGCCCAGAGCCCACTCAAAAAGGAAGAAATAGCAAGTGCCTTTGCCGTATGGAAAGATGGCAGAATGCTGTCAGGTCGGCGTGGGGACGAATATACGGACATATGCTTGTCATGTAGTTCCATCATCTACCTGGATGTTAAGGGTGACGATTATACGACAATTAACTTCTGCCACCAATCCGTGAAAGATTTCCTATTAGACGATCACGATAGGTTACAGGACGCATGGTATCGTACCTCCTCAGACCGCGCAAACCTCGTCCTTTTCCAGGTGTGTTGGAATTACCTGACTTCAAAAACTTTTAATGATCGCGACTGGTTTGCCTCTTATGAAAGTCGTCATGTGTTCAGATGTCTCATCGAAAAAAAGCGTGGGGATTTGCACGCACACTTCCTAAAATACCCATTGCTTCAATATGCAACGACAAAGTGGGAGGATCATGCAATAGCGAGTAGTCCTGCCTTATTTGATATGTTAAGGATTAGCTCTGGGAAGGAACCAGCTGCAAGCTATCCTAACGTGTTACGACAATTGACAATCGAGGTGGCGGACGCGCCAATATTACGTGATGCTTGGTTGCTCCGCGCCGCCATCGAGGGACATGAAGGAGCGGTGGAATTATTACATGAACAAAGGGCCAACCTCAATATCCAGGACATGAATGGCAAGTCGCCACTATCATGGGCTGCTGAGTGCGGGAAGGGGGCCACTGTCAGGCTGCTGCTTGGCACAGGCAAGGTTGAGGCCGACTTAAGGGATGAGTACAGCCGGACACCACTGTCGTGGGCTGCTGAGAAGGGGCATGAGGCAGTTGCTAGGCTGTTACTTAATATAGGCAAGGCTGAGGTTGACTTGAGAGATATGGCCGGCCGGCCTCCGCTATCGTGGGCTGCTAGAGGTGGACATGGGGCAGTTGCTAGGCTGCTACTTAATATAGGCAAGGCTAAGGCTGACTTAAGGGATATATCTGGCCGGTCTCCGCTATCATGGGCTGCTAATAATGGGCATGAGGATGTCACTAGGCTGCTGCTCAACACAGGTGATGTTGAAGCTGATTTAAGGGATAATTTACTTCACCAATCACCTCTGTCGTTAGCTTCTAAGGGCGGACATGAGGCTGTTACTAGTCTACTACTTAACACGGGCAAGGTTTACGCTAACTTAAGGGATGGGAACGGTCGGCGGCCGCTTTCGTGGGCTGCTGGAGGGGGGCATGTAGCTGTTACTAGGCTACTGCTTGAAACCGACAAAGTTGAGGCCGACTTAGTAGATCATGATGGTCGGTCGCCGTTGTCATGGGCTGCTAGAGAGGGGGCATGTGGCTGTCACTAGGCTACTGCTTGAAACCGACAAAGTTGAGGCCGACTTAGTAGATCATGATGGGCGGTCGCCGTTGTCATATGCTGCTAAGAATGGACATGCGGCTATTATTAAGTTACTTCTCGACACAGGCGAGGTTGAGGCTGACTTAAAGGATAAGGAGGGCCTGTCACCGCTGTGGTGGGCTGTACACCAGTCGTCGCAGAGGGGAGGTGAGGATTGGGGGCATACGGCGTCGCTACTTTGCTACTCCACACAGACAAGGTGGAGTATGTTGCAGGCGTTGAGGAGATGTTTCAAAAGTGGAGGTAGTTTGTCGCATTGTACAGGATACCCGTGGAATTTTGGTGAACACGCAGAGTGGCTCTTGGGCATGAGGCGTCGAAAGTTCATTGCGCCGTCGACTAAGCTCTCCTATTTTATTCAGGTTGTTGTATATTGACCATATCATAGGCTAATAGGATGGTTGCCTTCATAGAAAATACCGGTTTTGGAGATAGAGCCTTGTCTATTTTAAATTTGAGGAATAGAACACTATAAAGTAAATATAATTGAGGGCATAACTTGCGGAAACCGAATCATGATGTGGGCTCCAACATAGTGATACTCATATGCGGCCTCAAAATCCGACGAGGGTATCACACATATCAACCATCCATCAGAGCTCCATAATAGCTTTAACTCATTATTCGTTTAAGATAATTATGGCCTAGGAATAAGCGCCTCCAAAACTATACCCCAAGAATTGTTGTGTTGGCATGTATGCTTCCCAAGTATCGTATTGCAATTCACGAATTGGCTATTTAGACATTGAACAAAGAAAAGGGATTCCATGGGTAGCACTTGCAGGTGCTAGTTTCTCAGAAGAAGACGCTCCCTTCGCGGCTTTTTGAGGAGAGTGAAACACTCACGCCCATGTGAATTCAATGCCTCCAAAAGCCAATCTCACAAACTACCACGTCTGCTTCTCATGCACGAACACATCGACACACTTCACCTCCCATGATCATTCCACAGTGTTTCATCTTCCCTCACAGGATCGTCAACCATGACGAATACCACTGATCCCCCGACCATAGCGAACAACACAGAACCGTCATCCACCATGGAGACTAAGACCCTGCCACTGGCGGCTAACGTGGCGAGGATCCTACTCCTCCTCCGAAGTCTTCAACGAGGCCGACACAACTTGGATGATCCCTGGATCGTGCTGCCACTCCAGCTTCACGAGTACGACGATCTGCTTGTCCGTATTGAGAAAAATGAAACTATCTGGGGATGGGTATGTGACAAGTTGATGTTCGTATATGGCACTAGTGACGCCGTCGTCAGTGGTTCACATGCTTACTCACTATCTTAGATTCAGCTACGATTCTAGAACAAGCACCTTCGTCCTACGGAGACCCGTAACTGTTCATCAAGCCTTCAAAAGCCGAGTAGGCTCCTGGATAAAAGACAGATTAGACGCCATAGCGGACAGCAATGCTCAATCGAAGCTGTTTGTCCAGGACATAGCCGCCTGCGGATCTGCGAATTTACTCCTTAAACCCCTAAGCGATGAACGCGTGGTCATCCATCACAATCCTGACTCCCAGTTCATGTATATAGGCACATGCTGGCCGACTGTTATCATTGAGATCGCCAACTCGCCGGGGCTCAAATCTCTGAGCCGCTTGGCTGAGGACTATATTCTACAGTCCCAGGGGAATATCCGCGCCGTTGTTGGGTTTGAGTTCGACATGGAGACGAAAAGGGTCTCTCTTACTGTGTGGCGGCCGGAATTCTTCATGGGCCCAGAGAAGGAGGGGCTGACTGTGGGGTTGAGGTCCGAGACCCAGGTAAGTGCATTTATGGGTGTGGCGCAGAAGGGTCCACGGATCGAAACAGATGTTGTATTGGTGCATATGAAGGGAATATCAATCATCATTATCACACAGGGCCCTTTGGGCTTTCAGACCGCGCAATCATAATAAATCTTTGTATAATTCCCACTAACACTACTCCAGATCCTCCGCGACGAACAAGGAACCATCAACCCCGCCGAAGGCAGCGGCCTGCGCCTCACGCTCCGCGACTTCGCCCCTGACTTCGACCTCGACCTCCTCAGCGCCACGGCGGTCCATGACGCCTCCTCAATCCTCATCCACTCCGCGGTACTCTATGAATCCCTCAGCATAATGGAGGAGTCGGAGAGAAAAAGAGCTGCTGGTGAACTCATTACATCGTCCCGCTATATGAATTGTGTGAAGAAAAGACACGAAAGGACGCCGGAGCCGGTGGAGGTGTACGAGGATGGGTTTGTGTTTGGGGAGGAGGAATTGAGTGTTCATGCGAGGTTTTTGGACCAGAGGGTTTGTACTGGGAAGGTGGGTGAGGGGAGTGAGATGGTAGATTGAGTGAAATGAGAGATGAGGTTTGACGAGAGAAAAATGGGAGAGGGGTGATTTCAATCAGAGGTGCACGAAGTGCTGGTGTTGTCGCCATAACGAGGTTCTTGAGGCCTCTCAGTAACACGGACCAATTTGATCATCATCTGAAATCTTGGTGGGGTAGGTGGGGGGAGGTGATCAGGAAGGTGAAGATGACGTAGAGGAGAGCAGAGAGAGAAGTTGAGACTTGTAAAATACCTTTTCGGAAGTTCGGATAGTGGTATATATATGACTTGCCGACACAGGTGTTGAGATCCGAAAACATGACTGTTGCTGATATTTCGAACCGGCCATCTCCGGGCCTTCCACCCCTCGTCACGCCTCACAGAGCCATGCATGCACACACGTCCAAAGGCATCACACAATGGCATCAGCATCATCAGTCATTAGCGAATCAGTAGATTTTGCAATGCCTCAAAGTGCTGCGGTCCGACCCAGCTGCGACATTCCCGTCCAGTTGTCCCATCGCCCGCCCATGCAAGAACACCGACACGCTTCCATGCCCACAAAAGCAATAAGCATTTAGAACACCAAAGCCTGGCCCTTAGTCTTCTTGTCACCACTATCGGATTGTCAGTATTATTGTTCGCCGCCATCAATGGAGGGAGGGAGCCGTACCCCAGCTCGAAGTGCTTGCAGCGCTTCAACGACAATTGCGCCTTGGTCTTGCAGCTTGTGCACTCGAGACGAAGCACAACCTTCTTGGTGGTCTTGGCCTTCTTGTGGAAAACGGGCTTGGTCTGTCCTCCGTAACCGGACTGCTTCCTGTCGTAACGACGCTTTCCCTGTGCGAAGAGCGAGGCCTGGGAGATGGGGTGTCAGTGGTGGGAGACTTTTCGCCGCGGGTGCGGGATGGATGGAGGGGTCGTGAATTACCTTTCCTGCCTTGTATTGGGTAACCTTGTGCTGGGTGTGCTTCTTGCACTCCTTACCCTTGCAGTAGGTGCGTCTGGTCTTTGGGATGTTGACCTGGGAGAGAATGTTAGTTTGTGGTCGGCTGGGATTTCTCGCTCGTTGTATCTCGTGCTCTAGATGCTCGCAGTCGTCGTGGCTCGAGGGCTTCGGAGATGGAGGGAACGAGAGTCTGGTGAATGGTTCGCAGTGTCCTCGTTTCGTTGTCATGTTTCGCAGGCCGAATGCCATCCGTGGGCGTCGTGTCGATTCATCGAGTCAATTCGTCTCGAACCAGTACCATTTCTCTCGTCCCGCGCAACATGCGTATCGAAGCCATCAGAACCGTTCGGACAGAGCATCCAGAGAAGAGATACACCGGTATGAGCAGGGCGAATTTATCACGTACCATCTTGGCGATTTCAAGGTTGTCGTGAAGTTGCTGAGTATCGTGCCGTCGCTGAGAGCAATTTCGACGAGGAATATCGCGAATTGTCGATTTGTGTGGGATTAGCTAATATCGGGTCTAACGAGATCGGGTCAAGCGATAGTGTGGGTCATGTGATTGATAATATATTGTAGTCACGTGAATTGGTCATTTATGACTTATATATAAGGCATGATATATATGTCTTGGCATCAGCCGCTGAAGATTATTGATGAAGGATTTAAGTCTACGTCGACCTACAAGTGCTGATTGCTCCACAAAGTTATTAGTTGACGATTTAAGATGTATATATGAGAAATCGATCTTGACCCTCCAAATATAATAACACAAGTGTTACCCTCCTTGGCTGCTCCAACGCTTTTTGTGCCACAAATCTGTAGCAGCTGACTAACCGTGTTCCCAGAGTCTTCCACGTTCTGACGTTCTGACGTGATACCATTATTGGTTTCAGCCACCCTGCTAGCTCGTGGCTTAAGATGTTAGTTACCTGGGAATATTTTGACAAAAGAAGAATGTTCCGAGTACGACGCTGACGCTGGCAAGCATGAGGAAAAGGGGAACAGATAAGTGAAGGGTTTGGACAGTATTTTCTGTACAAAACGAAAGATCGGTGCCGTTCTATATACAAGTGCCGTGCCGTGCTAGTACGAGCACGATACATGCTCAAGACTGTTATAATACTACCAACAGCGTCACCGGTCGTATCTCGTATAGGACTAGAATTGTGTGGAAGCTCGGCGTCTGAACAGCCACACTACTGTACTCTACTGTACTCTACTGTACTCTACTGTACCCCGAGCTCGTTATATCGATATCGAGCTTGCAGGGAAGGGATTGATACTGAGGAATTAGCTATTAGCGAACCTGTTCGACCTGAAGTAGGGATGCTGCATACGAGTACAGCAAGATGCTACAGACACACAATATTGCAGATACGCTGCGGACGGGTTAGGAGCACCTTAGAGTCGAGAGTCGAGTACTTGTTTGTTGGTCTTTTACTCTAGAAGTAAAAGATATCTTGTTAAAACATGCTAACACAGGTACCAGGTACATACAGAAACATTCAAAACCACCTTGAGATCGACCCGTTTCATGGTACCCATGACTTACTTTTTTTTTTCGTTCTTCGTTAATGGCCAACAACCCCCACCCACAATAAGACCTCACACCTCGCTTCCACCAAAAATTGCTTCGGAACGACATCTTGCCGGTGTGGTGTGGGATACTCAACTCCTAGTGCGAACGCACCTTCCCACCCTCCCTATATCCCCCCCGTCATTATGCCGTGTCCAAGCTCACATTTCCAATTCCTCGATCCATAATCTTAGTGGACGCAGAGGTTTCATCTTCATCTTGACTATCTATTATCCCCTCTCCCTCTCCCTCTCCCTCTCCCTCTCCCTCCCCCTCCGACTCCCTCTCTATCTGCCTCCCTCCCCGCACAAATCAAATCCCATCCCAGGATCCTCGGCGAATTTACTTTACTTTGATCCACGCTCACCGAGCAAACGGCGCGCCCCACTTCCCGAGCGACTACAACTAAAGCTCCCTGGTCCCGCCAGGACCCGTGCCTCCAGACCAGACCGAATTGAATAAACGGCTGTGTCACCGACGAACGCCGCCATGGTTTCCCTCCTGGTGATGGTGCTAGCTGCGCTGCCCCTTTACTGGGCCTTCTCAAAATTCACACGCTTCCGCCGTAACCTAAAGGATGCGAAGAGCACTGGTCTGCCATATGTCATTCAACGTATGTCCAGTCCCTTCTCACCGACTGAGCCAAGCTGACAATGGTGCGATCCAGCTGTCTACCCTATCACTCTGTTCTGGATAATAAGCGGTAAATTATGGTTAAAACTGATCAACAAGACATGGCCAGACAAGTGGCACAAGAGCTGGTCCAAGTATGTTACCCCCACTTTATAAAACCTCCCCCAGTAGCTAACTCCTGGCGTAGATTCCTTTCCCCAGACTGGTCATGGAATGAACTGTACGACGCCCATCGTGAGCTGGGCACGGACACCTTCATCACCGTCTCGCCCGTCAACAACATGATGTGGTCCGCCGATCCCAGTGTCATCCACCAGATAACTACGCGCCAGGCCAGCTTCCCCAAGCCCATCAAGGACTATAAGGTCCTTGACATCTACGGCCGCAACGTCGTCACCACTGAGGGCCCTGAATGGCGCATGCACCGCAAGGCCACTGCGCCGGGGTTCAACGAGAAGAACAACTCGCTTGTCTTCACGGAGTCGGTGGCGCAGGCGCAGGGCATGATCAGGAAGTGGATGGACGGTAACGAAAAGAGTAGTCGTACACTGAACGATATCCCAGCTGATTGTATGCGCGTGGCGTTGCACATTATCAGCGCTATGGGGTTTGGTGTTAGGTTGCTATGGCCGGGAGATGCGTTCAGCACCGGAGACAAGGACTCGGGGCTAATTCATATGGGCGATAAGCCTGAGGGGGGGCATACGATGAGCTTTGAGAAGGCGCTAACTACTGTTCTGGATGACATATTCGTTCTAATGTTAACGCCGAGATGGCTTTTGAGTAAGTGACCCATGCCCATCTGGGTGGTTGTAACTAACAGTCGTAGAAATTGCGCCAGTGAAGAGGGCGAATCGGGCTTGGGAATCATACAAGAACTGGAAGTTGTACATGGAGGAGCTCTTCGAGAAGAAGGTGGAAGCTGAGATCGCGGGCGAGAAGACGCTGGGCATGGATATTATGGGCTCATTAGTCAAGAGCGCAACTGACGCCGACGGACCCAACGACAAGAAGTCGCCGGGCCAATTGGAATCGAACAAGGGCAAGAGAGGCCTCACCGATGAGAATATCATCGGCAATTCATTCGTCATGCTCCTCGCCGGTCACGAGACCACCGCCAACACCATCCACTTCTCCCTAATGGAGCTCGCCATGGCCCCAAGCTCGCAGCGCAACCTCCAGAAGGAAGTACGCACCATCTTTGGCGACTCGGACCCGAAGACATGGGACTACGCTTACAGCGTGAATAATCTGCTCGGCGGCATGGTGGGCGCCACCATGAACGAAATGCTCCGCCTGATGCCGCCGGTCACCAATATCCCGAAGATGGTCAGTGCCAACCAGGACCAAACGATTGTGGTGGATGGGCAGAAACACACGTTGCCGAAGGGACTATACATCAACTTCAACGTCGTCGGCGCCCATCGCCACCCGAAATGCTGGCCCAGCAGGGGTGTGTCAAAGGTAAGCGGCAAATCTGACGACTTGGACGATTTCATCCCAGAGAGATGGCTCAGAGAGGACGCGGCGAACCATATCGAAGAGGACTCGGAGGAGGAGGACTTTGGCGGCTTCACGGGCAAAACCTCGTCTGCGCAGCTCTTCCGCCCCACGCGCGGCTCTTACCTGCCTTTCTCCGATGGGCCGCGGTCGTGTCTCGGGCGTCGCCTGGCGCAGGTAGAGTTGATCGCCGTGTTGGCTGTTATCTTCCAGAAGTACTCTATCGAGCTTGCGGTTGATGAGTGGGCGAGCGATGAGGAGGTTGCTAAGATGAGCGTGCCGGAGAAGCTGGAGGTGTATGCGAAGGCGACGAAGAAGGCGAGGGAGGTTATTAGGACGGCGTCGTCGATGATTACGTTGAAGTTGAATTTTGGGCAGACTTTTATCCCGGCGAGGCTGGTGAAGATGGGGGAGGAGCGGTTTATTCGGTATATCGAGTAAGCTAGTTAGGGGACTACGTGGGATTCTGCTTATATATGATGATGGAAGTAGGTATGGCATAGCTATAAATTGCTGTATACGTAAATGGTGGATGACAAAAAAAAGATACGAATATTAAAACACTACTCTTACAACTTTTTGGAACATGCGTGGAATTAATTTATTGTTATGATAAATAAGAAAATAATGGTGGAACAATTAAATTCCTGACAATGGAGCACAACAATGAAATTGAGACAAACGCCTAATTGCAGTATTAAAACCCCATTATATAATTAAGCCATTAAACAAAAGAATTAATTTACAAACTCAACCTTCTAAGGAATATTTTCTTCGCCGATCGCGCCTTCTTTCAGCTCCCGACATACGTCAGAGTCACGTGCTGCCCTCACCGTTACAATCTGGCGCTAAAACGCCATTGTTATGACAACAATCGGCGCATCCTAGCCATCCGCATTTATCAACAACACACATAGCCATCATACTATTGCAAACCCGCACGTACCTCCCTCCCACAACCACCAACTCCATAAAAAACTGCCGCCAATACTTGCATTGCAATCGCCTCAACTCCGCGACCACAAGCACCCGCGTCGCAACCATGTCTTCGTCCAGCTTCCTCCAGAAAATGCGCAAGGCGCAGCTCGAGGAGCTCGCATCCGACCTGGATCTGAGGTGCGCATCCCCCCGCCTCGCCGGCGCCGTCGCGCGCGCGCAAAATATATCCATATTACAATTATCACATAGAATGTACTGACGCGAACAACCAGCCCGAGCGGCCAGAAGAAGGCGGATTTCGAGCTCTTGATCGACTCGTTTCTAAGCCAACACCCAGAGATGTCCACCGACGCGCGCGTCGCGCCCTTCTACAAGCGCCGCTCGACCAACGAGCTCTCCCCCGTCAAGAAAGAAATCGCAGTCGACGCAGACAAGATCGTCAAGGTCACCAAGCGACGCGCCACAAAGGCCTCTGACGAACTGTCAAACTCGGTGTAAGAACCACCCCCCTCCCCGACGCGTCGCACCCCTCCAACCCATCAACCGCGATAAACAAGGCTGACATTCTCCCTCACAGTGACGACTCCGACGTCGAGCCCGCAACCACCCGTGCGCGCTCAGCTTTAGTCCGCACCCCCGCGCGCGCCCTCTCCCTCGCGCAATCCGTCCCCCTCCCCCCCTCCCCCTCCGTCGTCGCCGACGTCCTCGAGCGCCGCACCGCAGCCCTTCGCTCCCAGGTCATGGAAGTCGCCGCCTCCACCGGCGCCACCGAAGCCGTCGAGTCCGCGCGCGCCTCGCTCTCGAGCCTCCTCAGCATCGAGACGATAATCCTGTTCTTCGAAGCCGCGAACCTCCGCTCCGAGATCCTGCCAGACCGCTACGCGTTCTCCATCCCCGCCCTGCCGCTGCTGAACAGGACGCCCTTCCCAGTCTCGCTACCGGACTTGTTCCTCCTCCTCACCTCGAGCTTTTGGCAGCCATTCACCCTGTGGCTCGCTACTGCTCTCGTCGTGCCGTTGGCGTTCGCGTACTTCTTCAACCTTACAGCCCGCCCTCGCTCCCGCGGCGCACAAAGGTTCGAGTACCAGTTCGACCCGCTTACTTTCAACGTTGCCAAGGCGATTATCACCTACGCTGTCTTTTCCCACGGCGCCACCTTCTGCGGCCTCGTTGATCTCGAGTCCGTCGCGCGCATTCGCTCTGCCGCGGCAGGAGGATGGGAGGGCATTGTCGGCGGCTGCGCCGTAGGCGCATTGGCGACGATTTACGAGGCTATTATCCGGAAGTAGACACCTATCTGCTGTCCGCCTGCCTGTCTGTCCGTTAATTTGTTTCGCGCCGGCGAATCCTTCTTGAAGGTCTATTGATGAAAATACTCTTGTTCTGCTTATTACGCGCCTCTATTTGAAATTTCCGCTGCTTTTCTACTGTTTTTCTCTTCGTCGCGGCTGTGTCGCGGTACCGCGCCCTCTCCCCCGCCCTGTTCGTCTTCCTATACCACAACTACACATACCTACTTTATTCCGTAGGGGCCGGGCGCGGCGCGGGCGTTTCGGAGTCAGGTTTTGGGAGGGGTGGGGTGGAATGTGTATATGAATGATGTGGCCTGCTTGGGAAGCCTTGATGGGTCTTGGTTTTTGGTGTATCCTGTGTCTATGCGGGGTATAACTGTTGTTTTTGGCTCTTTTTTTGGGATTATCTCTAGTTTTTTCGTGGTTTTTTGCGTGATTAAAGGGGGGTGGTTTGGTTTTATGAGGGAATGAGGGAGGGTAGTAGGATAGAGATGGGGTGGGAGAATGGAGGGGCTTTAATGTTCGAACCGCGCCGTATTGTGCTGTGATGTGATGTGTATACTTATGCCTTGCTGGTTGGTATGCTCGCGAGCAGTCGGTACCCCTTAAACCGCCCCCCCTCCTCTTCTCCACACGCATCCAAACACCCTAAAACCATAAACCCTACTCCAAAGTTAGCCTTCTCCGCCCCCCCCCACAAGCCAGCGGAACACCCACATCACCACCGCCAGCACCCACGCCATTGTGCGGAGGGAGAGGTGAATGTAGTCGCCACGGGTTAAGGAGTGGGGGCGATGCATTGTTTGAGGGCGTGTAGGATTTAAAGACTGTTAATGGGTTCCATTGATGGCGTGGATGATGGTTTTGGAGTTGGAGGCTAGAGATGGGAGCCTCATGTTGGATGGGTATTCAGGCCGATTGTAGATGTTAAGGAACCTGTTCGAGCTGAGGTAGGGATGCTGCATACAAGTTCAGCAACATGTTGGTTTTGAAATTGGGTATATGGATGTCAAGAACTTCTCATTCTCTACCCATGCAGGTGAGTGATACTCTCACAATTCAGTTCAGACCATATACTCATCTTCACATTAACACACTTCCTGACGAGGATATATCTGGTAAATATTCGCGCGGGCGCTTGATCTTCGATTATGCCGAACACTATCGACACGACTAAAAACACCAGTATAGTAGTATACATTGAAGCCGCCCACCCACCACACGCGCGACTTCCTTCGCCCCTCCTCCCCACCTGCACCACTTCACCTCTCCTAGCCCAAACGAGGCACCTCTCTCTGCCTCCACTTACAGTACATCCAAATTCTCGTATCCGCTAAATCCTCACATCCTCTCCTGGCCGCATCCACCCCCTCTCGCACCTGCATCCTCTCCCAAGCCACTGCGCTCGCTCACCTAAATCGTACCCCCTCATTCGATCTTCTGATAGAACAACAAATACGCCACCTTATTATCCTTAATCCCAAACTTCTCCGCCGGCGCCTTCTTCCCCGCCGGCGCCGCAGCCCCATTCGCAACACTCGCCCACTTCTTCCCAGCCCCATTCACCTTCTCACCATTAACCTGCTTCCACTCGCTCGCCTCCCCATCCTCATCATCCATCTTCATTCCGGCGAAGATGTTCGCAGTGGGGATCGTATCCCTGTTGTGTGCTTCCAGCGCCGCAGCTAGGACCTTGGGGTCCTCCTCGCTGCCACCCTCAGCCACATCCTCTGACTTGACGCGACGGATCACCGTATCGTCGAGACGGACCCACTCGCGCCCGTCCTGGCGACGCACATCCACCGTGTAATGGCCCCCGCTCGCGTTCTTGCCGTGGTGGTACACAACGGCCGTCAGGCGGTAACGGGGCAGACCACCGTGGTTGAGAATGCCTCCCTGCTTCTGTCGCGCAAAGACCTCCTTGGGGATCTCGAGATCGAGGGGATAGCCAACCTTCTTCCAGATCTTCTGCGTGCCGCCGCTGTTGTCGTACTGGAAGCGCTTGAGGTGCAGGATGAGCATTGGCGGGAGCGTTTCGATCGAGACTTGCTTTGTGGCTGTGACGTTGGAGCCGCGGGGGGACTTGAAGTCTCCGGTGATGGTCTCTGGCTTTGTTAGACCCTTCAGGGCGTCTATGATGTTGTGCACGGATGGGAGGTGGATATCGAGTTGGAGGGGTTGGTATGGCTCCATCGTGACGGAATCCTTAAGACCGGGAACACGGAGCACCGAGCGAAGGGTGCCGCCGAAAATCTTCGTGATTGGCGAGTCCAGTCTTGTGCCGGAGGATCTTGTGATGGCAGCCTTTTGCTTTGGGCCAACCTCAAGCCATCCGTTTGCGCCTTCTCCAGAAACCGAGCCGGCCTGGCTCACAGCGGGCGATGAAGGCACGTTTGGTGACCCATCGACGGAACTGGTGGACTGCATAACCTGAACGCACTCATCGTGAAGACCCTCAAGTAAAAATCCCAAAAACTCCTCTGCGTCTTGCTGATGCCCGCGCTGTAACAGAGTTAGTCGGGGAAGTACGTATTCATGGAAAGATGGACATACCCTCATTGATGCAAATCGTGGCAAGGTTCTGATAACCTCATAAACAAAATCCGGTGTAAATGCATCCCCATACTTTTCCAATTCATTATCTTTCAACCTCATTCTAAGTTTCTCCACAGACACAGCCGAATCGATGATAGGGAATTCGCGCATGAACATAATCCCGCGGAATGTTAGGCATTGTTAAACGAGTGTGGGAATGGAAACTTACATAGCGTCGATTAATGGGGTATCGCTTTTAAAACTATGCGCCGCCCTTTTGCCAACTTGATCAAGAAGCCCGTAAAAAGGTACACAGAAGACTAAAACTTGAAGTACCTGGGAGCCGTTAGAGGGGAATGGTTTGTGCATAGCAGTCAATACTTACAGAGTTCATATAACACATATTACCGGTGTTAACAAGGCCTCTCGGCTCGAGGAATGAGATTTTGCCGCTGTGAATATTGGCATTGAAAGAAACGAGGGCATCAGCCAACGACTCGTTGTTCGACTTCGCAAAGCCTGCAGCAGTCGTAGAAGAACCTGCCACGCCAGTATCAAGGCGTGCCGCTTGGGTAGGTCCCTTGAAAAGGTTGGCCCAGGATTTCGGCCCAGATGGTGCTGGAGTTGGCTCAGCCGTGGCAGCTTCAGCCTCCGCTTGCGGCGCTTCAGCATCTGGTCCATTGGCAACTGCATCTGCCTCTGGCTTTGTAGCTGTGGATGGCCCCTTGGGAGAAGCGGATTTCGCCTTAGCAGCAGTTGGTGATTGTTTGGCTAGAACTCTTGGGAGAGCAGGCATGATTGGAGGAGGCACGTTGCGATGAGCAGATTTTGCAGAGCTGACCACGGGTTGTAGAGTTGCCTGGACAGAAGATGGGGTTGTGGGATTTGTCGATGGAGCGTGTTCGGAGGGAGCTTGTGTTGTGGATGGAGTCTCGGGGCGAGGCACGGAAGCTTCAGTAGCGTCAACGGTGTTTGAGACCGTCGAGTCACCTTCGCCGGATTGTTGGACATCCTTTTGCTCGACCAACGTTGATTGCTTCGGCACAGCCTTTCGTTTCTTTTGTTTCGCTGACCTGGCTGGCCATGGCAGGTCGGGTCTCGAGTACCACGGGAGCTAATAAAGTCAGAACGTGTCTTGTGAGTCAGATATGGGATACTTACTTGTGGCCAGTATGGGATCCTCGTCTCGGATGTTTCTTCGTTTAGTGCTTCTGCGGGGAGCTGAGGAGCCTCTTGGACGGGAGAAGTCAGAGGTGCCCTGAGTTGCGGAATAAAAGTTGGAGGTAGTTGAGCAGGGACGACAACTTCAGCCACTGGCGGTGGCGCGGCTGGAGCAGGGATTGTCGCAGGAGCTATATATGAGGAACGCGTAGATGAAGGTGTTGTAGGCACATGAGGTTGGTATGGTGTTGTGACGACCGCAGGCGACTGAAGGGCGTGTGGATATGAGGGGGTCGACACGACAGGTGGGACCTGGTATTGTTGGTACGGCATGGACGGCGACCCTCGATATACTGCATATGGGTTGTACTGGTTCGGAGGCATGCCGGTGTTGTAGTACTGCGGAGGCGGAGGCTGTTGTGGATAATATGGCTGATTGTAGTATGCATTATACATTTGCTGTGGCGGCTGCTGATGTTGTTGATAATGCTGGTTGTGCTGGCCGTGCTGATTGTATTGTTGTCGGCGTCTGTTGTCATTATGCATCCCCTGCCCTGCCGGCAGATGACGACTGTTCATCATGCCGGCGTGGGAGGTCCCTTCCAAACCGTCTCGGACTGTCGAGGCGGCCTGGATGTTTGTAGATTTCCAGGCGCGCAAGCAATAGGCGCGACTAGAAGATCGAAGTGGGTTTTGGTGGTGGGAACTTTGTAGAACAGGCAGCGACTCAGCCGTGAATTATCTTGCTGTGGAATAACAGCGCAGATAATATTTGAACAAAGGAAGACAGCAAATAATGTTGGCAGTTTCCACGGCGTCGGCGTGTTGGTTGGCGATAGTTTGGAGATGAAGTTGTCGTCGACGTGAAGCTGGGGATTATTTCTTAGTTCAGCCCGAATCGGACTCAATGGTATCCTGTACTGGACTCTATGATTTGTGCATTATTGAATGGTTCGGTCACCGTAGGAAGGCTGGGCTGCTCTAGCCTGGGATGACTAATAAATCTATATGACTAAGCAAATCATTTATGCCCAACGCCGTCATCGACTGTGGAAATCAGTGGCTGGAAGTCACGGGGACGGGAAGAAGTGAATGGCTACAGTCCATAATAAGTTTATTAAGATTGAACATAGGGCGATTATTTGTGCTGCTGAAGCCCTAGATAATTTAGAATTTATGTAGCAATTAAACTAAATTTAACTGAAATTTACTGAATTTATTTGCCGTTTGTTGCACACAGATCACCTGCTGGTCACTGGCGATAAACAGGCGTCGGATTGCTCGCCGTCCCGACATCTGCCCCGCTGATGGTGACTCGACAAAACAACCAGCGCCCTCTGGGGTCCTGTCCATATCAACAAAACACAAACAACAGAGGGAAATAGGGACCGAGGGGATACGGAAGGGACAGGGCTGAACAGGACAGAGACGGACACGGCAGCTTCATTTACTCAAGAAACCTGCGTCTACCGAGTAGTGCAGGTTCCAGAACACCCAGCGTCCTGTTGACATTGGAAGCCGCCACTCTCTTCCTCAGATACCTACGATTTACTCTCTGCTTCCCAAGTCAATATCACAGTTGCATAAAACAACTGCTGCTCAAGACAAGCTCTGATCTTCCGCTAGAGACAAGCTGTGCCTTCCTGTCCTTCCGCTGGAGACTTCAGCTCAAGACAAACATACCCTCGCCCAAGAGAAACTGTGCCTGTCTGCTCCTATGCACCTGCAACGAGAATGAATTCCACGCAACCTGGAGCGTCACTTGGAGGAAAACTCAATCATTCCTCCGCACAGACACCTGCCCCCCAACAGCAACAGCAGGGCCCGTCGTCCCCCAGCTTCGAATCCAGCACCAGACGCTCCAGCAGTGCTCATTCAAATACGACGCACGCTACTGCTCGGAACAACCAGTCTTCGAAGAAGAGTCATAAGAAGCATAGACGACCAGGGGGACTGCTTGGGGATGATTCTTATGCTGAAAATGTGAGTTACACCATGGAATGGACAGAAGACCCCATCTAACGGAACCAGACCGCAATGAGGAACTCAACCAGCCGACGAGGCCAGACCTCCATCACGCATCTGATGAGCTTTGCGCTGCCGCCCCGACCAAATGCACAGGCGTATCCGAGATCTAGTGGTAGGGATTCTGGATATACAAGGTCGGGGCTGGGATCTGGCTATCATGCTTCTGACAAAGCGAGGTATGCAACCCTGTCGTTGCTGATATCATAGGAAAGGCTGACTTTAGGTGCAGATATATCCATGCCAACTACCGCTTTATCGTCCACCCTTCCGGTGACTACCGAGCACAAGCTGTCGACGCCGATACACCCCTCGACTGGGACAGCGTACTGCAGATCCTCGTGTCTGCAGAGTCCCAACTTTCATCTTGTCCGATATGTCTATCACATCCTGTAGCGCCTCGGATGGCGAAATGTGGCCATATATTCTGTTTACCATGTATGATTCGATATATGCATTCTACCGACGATGAAGCTCCCGAGAAAAAGACCAGATGGAAGAAATGCCCTCTCTGTTGGGACTCCATATATATGTCAGATACTAGGCCAGTAAGATGGTTTACGGGCCAAGAAAACCCCGCGCCGAAGGAGGGAGAGGATATCATTCTTCGATTGGTTATGCGTCAACCGGGTAGCACCTTGACCCTGCCACGAGACGAAGCAGAATCAATGGGGAGGCTGGACGACATCCCATGGTACTTTGCAGCTGAAGTCACGGATTATTCTCGCGTTATGAAAGGAACCGAGGAATATATGACTGAGCAATTTGACAAGGAGATTGAAGACTTGAAACGGCAAGAGAAGGAAGATGAGCTCATGTTTGGCGATGAGACAACCTGGGCCAAGAAGGCTGTTAGGAGCGTGATTGAGGCGAAGGAGCACATTAAGGGCATGGGGAATGCCCCGGTTATATCGAAGCAGCCAGCCAGGCACGCAAATGAGCACGTGATTCGGGAGGCTCAGGAACCCAAAACCGATGATGAGAAATCGGCAACGACGTGGATCCAACTTCATGATGGTGAAGCCGCTCCTGTCTCTACACCTTCTGCGGAGGGCACGACGGAAGCACCGTCGATACCATCAAATACTGCCGGCCAGCATCGCCTGAACCCCGTAGCCAATGCTTTCAATCACCTTTCTTTGAACGAATCGGCAGCCGCACCTAACAATTCGGTTCACGAGGCTCAAGCCCACCACGCTCCAGCTCACAGCGCTCACGCTCACAATGTGCCAGCACAGCCTCATGCACCTTATTACTTCTACCAGGGACTCCAGCATTATTATCTTGCACCACTCGATATCCGCATCCTTAAAGCAGCCTTTGGAAATTTCTCATCCTTCCCATCTACTCTCCTGCCCCGCGTGGAGCACGTCTCCACGGGCCACATCATCGACGACGAACTGCGCAAACGTACAAAATACCTCGCCCACCTCCCATACGGCTGCGAAGTCTCATTCCTGGAATGTAACTGGACCGACGTAGTTCCCGACCCCGTCCTCGCCAACTTCGCCCAGGATATCTCGCGTCGCCGCGAGAAGAACCGCGAGAAGGAGAATCGGGAGGAGAAAGCGCGCGTCCGAGCCGAGAAGCTCGAGGACGAAGAGCGCTGGGCAAACGTCCGAAAGAAGCGCCAGGAATTCTCCACACCCGCTGCGGAGGAGCGATTCGGCGCAGCGGATTTCCTCCCGCTTGTCAATCAGGCGAATGCGGACGGGACGGCTGGGAATAGTCCACCATATGCGACGCACCACCGCCCAGGATTCGAGAGTCTGGCGAACCATTCTCCGGGAACGAGCCCGCCACAGAAGCGTACGGTTTGGGGAACTACGGTGTTAGCACCTACGGATGGGAATGAAGCGCCACGCGAGGAGAGTGGCAATGATGGGTGGCTCCAGGACTGGGAGAAGGAGCTGCATGAGGAGAATGAGGCGATGATACGGCAGGTTGAGGCAGCGAGCTTGGCAGATGAGGTTGGTGAGGGGAGTGGAGCCGCGCCTAAGGCCGGGAATGGGGGAGGAGGAGGAGGAGGAGGAAAGAAGAAGAAGGGGAAGAAGATTACGCTGATGAGCACGACTGCTCGGCGCGCGGCGTGAGCTGTTGGGGGCTGCCATGTGAGAACGGCATCGGTTGAAGAGAAGGATGCTGCTTGTGTTTTGGAGTATACGTACGTCCCTTACTGGAGATGTGGAGGCGGTGAGATGGAACAGATGAGAGCTAGAAACTATACACAAATCTTATTTGCCATAGATGTCAAAGATATATCGGATGCAGAACTAGTTCGAGATATCTTACTGTTGATGGTTGGCACGTGGACTGCATCCTCTCGTCCGAGATCTTTTGTTGGCTATAATCACCCAATCCCACCCCTAAATCCAGCATTAAGACATCATAAACACCATTAACCATAAACCGTTGAATTTTAGTTTCTGTAAGTTATCATCCCCAGACTGTTCCAACAAAAACGCGCTCGCATCGGCGAAACCATCGCGCCGACGCGACCACGGAAAACCGCACGCATGTGAATATCCCCGACCCCGTAAAGCCCGAGGTACCCGACCGGGCTGACACAAAAATATCCATACGACCGCACAATATAATCCCCATATCACCCCCCCAGTCACCACCACCTACACATGCCAATCTGCAGCACAACCCTCCTCTGTGCTCTCCGCCATCTCCCCCTCTGGATCTATGTCCTCGTCACCGCCATCGCCAGCGCGCTCACCACCCTCGTCATCCGGCGCGTCGCCCCAACCACCGCGCAGGATGTCGGCCTCCCGTCTCCCGCTGGGAAGCATCGCCGCCGTCATGGCAGCCGCTCTCTCCGTCGGCGCATGGAAGAGTAGACCTTTCGTCACAAAGTTCCTCACCGGGCCAGGGAACTACTCCCGCATCCTCGCCCTGGCCGTCGTGCTCGCCAACTACAAAAACTTCCCCTTCGTGTGGCATGTTCGTCATCCCCCCCCCCAATCACCCCAACACACCTTACTAACCATCCTCCTCCCAGATACGCGTCTGGCACGGCATCCTAAGCCACATGGTAGCCGCCCCCTTTGACGCCACCACCACCGGCCTCTCCAACCCTCACCACCTCCCCGCCCTCTTCCAACCCTGCATCACCCCCGCCCAATCCCCAGCCTCTGAATGCGACTACAACCTCCACAAATCAAACAGCACCTACTTCTCCGACCTGGACGTCACCCGCTCCCACCTCGTCGCAGCCCTAATGCACGTCGCCATCCGCGAACTCCACAAGAAACCCTCCCTCATCATCGGCCCCGACGGCAAGCCCGCGAAGGGGCAATGGGGAATCATGCTGGGGGGTGTGCATTGTAGCTTTAAGCGCGAGATCAAACCGTACGAGAAATACGAGATGTGGTCGCGTATGCTGGCTTGGGACAGGAAGTGGCTCTACGTCGTCACGCACTTCGTCAAGGCAGGCACCGCGCGCCCGGCGGGCTGGACGCTCGATGATCCCGCGGACTGGAACTTCGTCCCTCGCTTCCTCCGCACGAAGCGCCGCGCGAGGAAAGCGCGGGTTGCTGCGCCACCGCCAGATGTGCCCGAGGGTGCTATCTTCGCGAGCGCGATTAGCAAGTACGTCATGAAAGTTGGCAGGTTGACGGTGCATCCCGAGGCTGTGCTGGATATGTGTGATTTGTTGCCTCCGAAGCCGGGGGGGTGGAACACGATGGATGGGAGGAAGGATGAGGTTGTGGAGGAGGCGGAGGGGTTGGAGGAGATGGAGGAGAGTGTGTTGTCGCTTTTGGGGATACCGAATGGGAAGGTGGAGGTGCTGGGGAATGGGAGTGCGAATGGACATGCTAATGGTATCGCGAATGGTGCCGCGAAGGAGGCGGTGGCGGTGACGGGGTGGGATTGGAAGATGGTGGAGGCGGAGAATGCGAGGGGGATGGAGTATGCGAAGCATCATGCTGCGCTTGATAGCCTGTCGGAGACGTTTACGGGGAACAAGCAGCCGGCGCTGGGATACTATACCGATATCTTTTAAGAGTGTAGCTTGGGATTTTCTATATACTACGGGGTATGTTTTGGTATGTTGGGATAGAAGACTGGATGATACGAATAATTGGCCATTTGGCCAGGTTGTATAGATGAGAATGGGTGTGTACATTATTATCTAGATAGAGTTGGGGGGCCCAGAGCTCTTGGTTGCTATTCTGAGAAACATAATATTAGAAAGCTAAGTATAGCAGTTATCGTAATAACGAGCCCGAATACACGTGTTCAAACATTTAAGCTATACATCCGAGGGCAAACAAGACTGGCCAGTTTACCCCTCTCCATGCATGTCCGGACATCTAATTTGCCAGGGGAGCCTCTTGGCCAGCCACATTGCTTCTGGCCAAGTTTGCCTTCCCTACGGCTGTCTGGACATCTACTTCGCCAGAGTAGCCTTGCCAGCCGCCTTGCTTCTGGCAAGGGCACCGCTGAGGCCGTCTTGGGAGTGGACGCCGTCAATGCGGTGGCTCGAGTTGAGGTTCTTGACAACAACCATCTGGAAGCAGGTTGCGGAACCTTGGCGCGAAGCAATGGTCGAGTAGGCCAGGAACAACTCCCAGATCTATGATGTGTTAGCATCCATTTTGGGAAGAACGGATGCATGCATGACTTACTCTGAACCACTTCTCGCCGTAGGTAGCCTTGACCTTCTCGGCGTTTCCGAGCCAGTTTCTGTACCACCTCCAGAGAGTACCCGAGTAATGGACACCGACGGTATCAACACTGTAGCGTCCGAGTTAGTGCCTGGTACCACCTAGTTATTTGGGCGAATTGCTTACCTCTTGACTTCGAAACCGGCGCTCTCAAGGCAGCCAATGTAGAAACTGAGTGGCGTCGAGGCATCCGCACCGGGGAAGATGTACTTGTTCAGGAACAAGCCCCAGATGAAGTCCTCGTACTGCCACGACTTGCGCAGGCCAGAGAGCTGGACATACATAGATCCATCATCCTCCAGCATGCCGTAGCACTGACGGAAGAAGGTGGTGAGGCGACGAACACCGACGTGCTCAGCCATCTCAAGCTGAGTAATCTTGTCGAACTTAGAGCTAACAATGTCGCGGTAATCGCTGCAAAGGATACGGCTCTGCTCCTCAGGGACACCAGCCTGTCTGAGCGCGTCGTTACCCCACTCAGTCTGGTTGCGAGCGATAGTGACACCAGTGACCTTTGCGCCGTAGTTGACACTTGCAAACCTAGCGAGAGTTCCCCAGCCGCAGCCAATGTCGAGCATAGTCTCGCCCTCCTTGAGGCCGATCTTCTCGCACACAATGGCCATCTTGTTATCCTGCATCTCCTCGAGGGTCTCCTCACGGGTGGTGTCCGAGATGACACCGGAAGTGTAGATCATGCGTGGTCCCAGGAACCAGGCGTAGTGGTCATTGCCGCGGTCATAGTTGGGGCGCACCTGCTCGTCGTCCTGGGAGCGGTTGTGCAGAATCACATCTGGCGCGAAGGTGAAGAGGATATAACGGAACAGGTCCCAGGTGAAGTTGAACGTTGCCCAGTCGTGGCGGTACTCCATGACGTCGAGGCAGTCACCGTTGAAGTCAACGTCGCCGCTGAAGTAGATCTCGAAGAAAGTCTGCATGGGTACCTTCTTGTTGCCGCTGAACCGGGCACGGTCGGCCTCCTTTTTGAAGGTGAGGTAGTGCTCCACTGGACGCCCGGGAAGCTTGACCTTCTCATTAATCCGTGGGCTATAGGTGGACATGACCGTCCAGAATGCCAGAAGCAAGGGCACAAAGGTGATGAGGGCGAAGAAGATGGTTGTCTTCAGCCCACCACCAACCTTCCATGCCAAGTATGTGGGAACTCCAAGGAGCACACTGGCGAAGATGATGTTGTTGAATTGCTCATTTCCAGCACCGTCTGCTGGAAGCGGAGGGTTATGGATAGCTGGCGACTGCACACGATTGAATTAGCTGAGGGTATCGCCAAAGAGCTAGGGTAGCTGGCAGGGCACACAACATACATCAGTGGTTTTCACGCCACAATCATCTCCGGTGTCAAAGGATCCAGGGGCGGCCTTGGGCGTCTTAATGAAATCAATGTCGCTCGTCAGGTGGCTGCCGCCACTTGGTGCTTTGTCCGACATGTTGGGCAGTGGATTGGACGTTGTTTACACAGAAAGTGATGCGTGTCGTCTACAAAACATATGTACTCCGAGTATTTGTACGCCGCCCCGCTCCGCCCCGCCCGCTCGGCCAATGCGCGTGCACGGGCCAATTGCCGATGGAGAGCTGTGTTTTCATATGAAAGTTATAAAACGGCAGCTCCTTCCCCCAACGTTGTGCCCACCCCTTTTTGTTTTTACCCTTTATATTTCTCTCCGAGTACCCACGATACCACTATGTACCGCCATCAGCAGGATGATGAGGGGAGCCGACGAGCTGGAAATGTAAGAGAGGGATAATGGGTTGATGATGACCAGGCTGTATCTAAAAGCTGCTAGCCAGGGTTGCTGAGCTATGGATATAGAAGGGTTTGAATGTGACGATGACTTGGGCAGATTTTCAAATCCCCTGCTGTCTCATAAGACTTATTGTGCTGCCATATCAGACGTCCTCGTTTTGCTTAGCGTTGCCGTCGTCATCAGCATTGGCATCACTGTCGTTGTCGCCGTGGTCGGCGAATGTTGAGTCGAGCGAACCTGCCAATGAATATAAGTCAGGGTTAGAGTCGTACTCCAATCGAGGATACGGTTTAGATAGTCGCAGTTGCCTTAGCACTTCAACTATAGTTTCCCTAAACTCGGCATTGTTTGCCCCGCTCGATAAGCAGCTCCACAACTCCAGCATAGCCTGCCATTGAAGCTCTGCGTATCTCCAAGAAAAAACGGCCAGGCTCAGTAATATCCGCACCAGAATCAAGCAGCAACTTCGCAATTTCCACGCTCCGTTCAAGCCGCGTACTTCCTGAGAACTTTTGGACCTCTGCGCCAAAGTTGCGCTGCTGCTCTTTGGGCTTTATTGCGTTCTCGAGAAGCTGTGCTACGAGCTGATTATCTGCCAGCCAGGATGGTGTTTGTGGTGACACTGCCTGCAATGCGGTGCCATACCACCCCGCTGGTGCATTAACATTCGTTCTATGGTCGAGCAGCAGCTTTACAATCCTTTTATCCCACGTCGATGCAGCAAGTTGTAGCGCCGAGGGGGAGCCATTCTGCTGAAAGTTGACGCATACTCCCTTCTCAAGTAAAAATTCCACAACTGCTAAATCCCCCCGCTCTGATGCTCTTTGTAGCGGAGAGACAGAATATCCCATAAAGCCGTCAACCTTTGCACCCTTGTCGAGTAGCAACTTCATGACAGATATATTTCCTCTCGCTGAGGCTATCTGTAGAGCTGTACCGCAGCTGCCTCCTTCGTTAACTTGTGCTCCTTTCTCCAGTAGCAATTTTGTAACCATTGTCGCAGTGTTTTTACCTTCTAACGCTGCAGCAAGTTGTAGTACTGTACCATCTGGTTCTGGATGCTTGTCTAATAAGTTATTGTCGGATAACACCACTAGGGGACTGGAGAGCCATTCCATGAATTGTTTTGGTCGTGGTGACGAAAAAGATAAGCTACTATTCGCATCTGCACCACTCTCCAGCAGCAACTCAATAGCTCTAGTGTGCGTAATGGACGATGTAATGGCCTCCACAATGGCTGTGTGATTACCATTACCCCGTGCGTTTGCATTGGCCCCATGAACGAGCAACAGTTTGATAAGAGATACATCCCCCACGGTCGATATTCTCTTGGATTCACCCCAAGGTAATATTGTAAAAGTCTCCTGACTCGTGAGCCGCACAGCTGATATAAGTGCATTGCCAGCCAGTAGTGTGTTATTACGGATATCTACGCCACGACCTAATAGTTGTTTTAGGACTTGTTCGTTCCCTTTCGAAGCTGCGTGCATAAAAATATTCCTGGCGCTATCCTTAGAACTAGCCCCGATGAGATCTTCGGCATTTAGGAGCACCTCAACCAACTTGCAATGACCGTAGATGGCGGCATAATGCACTGGCTTATTGCCAAGGTGATCTAGGCCATTTACCATATGCGGATCGTTTTCAAGGATCCGGGCTGCAACACTTGTGAGATTTGCTAGAGACGCAATATGCAGTAGAGATATGGCTGGGTTTTCGCGTGTATATACCTGTAGCATTACATTGGAAATTATAAAATCGGAGAACACTCGATATGGACGAAGACCTAGGCGTTGAATAAGGTGTTTTTGCGAAACCTCATAACCATCGGCTCTTTCTGCGTGGAAGATCCAGTGATCCAGTACTCTTTGGCGTATTGGCTGAATTTCGGAAACGGCTTACACCTGTAGTAGATAGCCTCATATGCATGCAAAACCTTTCCAAATTTAATGTAATTAATACATAACTTGCATAGGCGATCGTGGCTTTCGCCAATGATGCTATCTGCCGACGATGTGAGCTCGTTTTCTCTCCAAGATGTGGGACTTGGAAGTTGGGTAACAAGTCTTAGTCCGTCTGACAGGAGGAAATCATTGACGGATTGATGAATGAACTGTACTCTAGAAACATAGATGTCGGATGGATAAGTGGATGGTCTTGTATACACATAATAATCATCGTGTTTGTGGTTGTGACGTATAGTCTCCACTAAGCCACCGGACATGCTGGTGATCAATGTATCCATGTCGTCGTCACTCTCTATGAAATCTTTCAAATTGCTGGATTGCTGTTGCTCATCAATACAAGCGCCTGCCGCCATAGCAAACCGTATATCTCCGACAGTGAGAGGGGTCTTTGCTAGGCAGACCCATTGCATTAGAAGCAACGTTGTTGGCCGATATTGGAACTCTATAACCTTTGTGAGAATATGCTCGTAAACTTAATGTAGCCCTTAAGGCACATTATTGAGCTCCTTCATAATATAAGCCAAAGATTGTCCGTCTCGGCGAAGTTTAATTATGAGCGGAACAACAAGGCTTGCCCATTGGAACGTATTTTGGGACCGCGCCACAACAGCTGTTTGAAGTTTGTTGAACTCTCCCTGCGCTGACATCGCCATGCCGTGGCTTTGAATCTCGGAGCCAAACTTGCGCTCCACATACCTCTGGATATCTCCACCATTTTCTTTCTCAACATAGACTTTCAAGCTGACATTAGGTGCTATAACTGGGTATTTCCGGCACGAAATGCAGATTCTTGCGTTGCAATGTCCAGCCCTGAGTTTCGCATTTAATTCGTGAAAGTATGATGCAAGGTCAATTCCATCGGGGCCAGCCTCGTCTAATGCATCGACAAACAAAGTAACGTTCTTTGATTGAGCAGCACAAACAATGGCCTCAGAGAAGAGGTGTTCACATTCTTTAGGATGCCACTCGCACCCAGCCCCAGCATTGCCGAATCTGTCCTTCTCTTTAAAGATCATTTGTATTTTTGGTCGAATAAAATGAACTTGGTCATAGAGTTGATGCAACAGAGTGCGAAACATGCCGACACGCGTTTTTTGCAATATGGATCCCCGGCTGTGGAAGAAGTAATCAAGGACAACCTCCCTGCTCAGGGATATGTTTTCCCGGAATTCCTCGTAAATAAATGACACCAAAGTTGATTTTCCGGAGCCAGGACTGCCTTATATCCAGAGAAGTTCACACTTTTTGTCTAACCATTCTGTATAAACCGGATGTTTAAGAATCCACGCACAGGTATTTTCGTACGCCTGATCTGCTTCTTGTCGACGGTAGTTGATTTCTGGGAAAGACAGCGACTGGAGGCAAGCTTATTATCTGTTAGCCTGCACTTAAGATATACGTCATGATTTGGAAAGACGCACAGAGATCTTCCGACGATATCGGCACATTTTCGACTGCGTGAGTGTAAGCTTACGCAAACTGAATTGCACCGCATAATAAATAAGATTGAAGGCGGCTAACCTTCATTAATAACAATAATCCACTCCCGGAGCACCCCCAAAATGATTTTGTAACCATTACTATCTCTACTACGGAATCGGCATATAGTCCTGTGATCACAGCCAGGCATGGATATAATCCTCTCTCTAGCAACATCCATAATCCCCGAGATTTTATCAACGATCTAGGTGTAATGTCAGAATCAGCGACGATATTGCTCTTCAAGGCAAAGACTTACGAGTTTGTTTACGGGTGGCGTCGTCTTTAGCTCATAAAAAGATGCAATCTTCATATTCTCCGTTTGATCTCTAAAATTTGTAGAAATGTCTTTCAGGCTCATCGAGTCCTTCTCGAGAGACTTTATGAGATCCGACCTCATGGATCCGACGTATCTTCCCACCCCCGACAATGCTACATTAGCTATATTTGCCAAAACCAATGGGAGTTCAGTTTGCGAAGAGCCACGGTGCGGTGTGGAGAGCAACGCGATTCCCGCCACTGATTTCCTTGTATTGTCATACAACAAATCTTCATTTTTAGCAATAATGAGTGCTTAATTACCTGTGAGTACAAGGCTATAGAGGAAAGATCAAGCTTACTTTTTTGACCACAATTCCGCCCATACTATGGCAGATAAATATAATCCGGCGGGCTTGGTCGTACCATGCGTTAGTGACCTCTACCCGACAGACTGAGTATAAGTGTAACAAACCTTCTTGCTCACCCGCTCCGCTTTCAAAGCTTCTAACAAACTTCTCGCGAATGCCTCGATATCCCCCGTGCCTAGCGTGAATTTTACCTCAGAGGCGTATCCATACGTAAAAACCCGCGCACCCGGGAAATCATTTACTAGATCCTCGAGCCAAAAGAGGTTGTTCTCTTCATCAGTCCAGGTTTTATCGGCAGTCCCATTTAGTCCATGGACCGCAATTATGTCTATATGATTAGTGTCTAGGCTGGGATCATCGGCGAGATTGCTGGCAAGCGGGACTGCGAGACGAAACAGGCCGTATTTCTCGCGGGCTATGCCATAGGGATCGGAAACGGTTGAAATAGGGCGAATCCATTCAGGTTTCAGTGTACTGGTCAACAGCTCTGCACTTTGGGTTGTATTGATCGAGGGCTCTGCAACTTGTGGTGCACCTGCCAAAGATCCCACGGCAGCATTCTGCCCAGGCGCAGGTGAATGGGACCGATCTCGACTCTTGAAGAACCCCAAAAAGGATTTCTTGGGCATATTGTTCGTCTGACATCCCCACAACGGGGCGGCTATGTCGGAGCAGTAGGGCGTAGCTTCGACAGTCGCGTCTTCAGCTTCAAGAATGGCCGTTCTATCGTTTTTCGACGGCGAGACCGTGAGTATCACCAGAGAACCAGCAAACAAACCCCCAAGTTGCGCATAACACCGCATGTAAAGCGCTTCCGACCCAGAAAGCGAAATCGCGCGGTCATGTTGTACAGTACAAGCGCCGTAAGGCTGTGGCGGCTACCTTGGCCATGCAACCCTGCCCAACCATCGCATCGCCATCACCCACGGTTCCAACTCGATGCAAAAGAACCACATATATGAGGCTACAAGTTCTATGCTCGTATTGTATTGGGAAAATCCCCGCGGCGAGTATCTTGGCCTCCCAGAAGCTGTAGAATAGGTCAGTATTTACAGATATATAAACTAGTAGGCAATACTCAACTTGGCATAAGCCGCACGAGAGAAAATCACGTCAAAACATGGCTTTTTCACACGCTTGAAAGACACTCCCTTTTAATTTACTTGTTGCATAGCTATTAGAATATCGCAAACATTATATTTGGCGTTGACTGAACCGTGGTACATATCTACTGTATAGTTCGTACCGAAGGAGATCCCTCGTTCTTGTCGGTTTATCATCTGCCGGAGATGGCGGGGAAGATGATGACCATAATCGCTAGGGCCTGTCATTGAAACACAAACCCCACCCTTTTTCTCCATTATAAATCTCTATGTACAGCGCGATGCTGATTTAGGTAACATCTCACGCGACATAGAATACGACATGTCCACTCATATTCCAATATTGCGACTCGTATTTCAAAGTGTAGGCTGGGCATTTATATAACTGTGGGGTAATTTGTAAGTAGTTTGCTACAGTAAGTCTAAAGTGATACGCGATGATGTAACAGAGTGTGGGCTGTCATCCCACACTGATATATATACGTACGATTATTACCACATATATTGTCTATATTTTAACATTAACAATTTGATTCGTTCTAGGTAAGCCCTGATCGTCGTTGCTTCATAACAATCATGACTACTTCATTTACGACGCTCCCGATTGTTTCACTGTCGGCTCTATCCGAGCCGCAGTCCGATCCAGAGGCTCTCTCTGCGCTTTCCTCAAAGCTCAACGATGTCTTCTCCACTACTGGATTTGCGTATCTCGTGGATCTTCCCCTAACATACACCCACGAAGATGTATTTAGTCTCTGCAATTCGTTTTTTGGGTCAAAAGGCCTTACAGCGGATGAAAAGATAAGACTTGCAAAGAAAACCTTTGTTAAGTCTAATGCAAATACATACAGGGGGTAAGTTTATTCAAGGCCTATCAAATTGGTGTGAACAGTACGGCTAACACGTGTTAGATATTTCCCGCCCCAAGTAGGCAGCGATAACCTTAAGGAAGGCTTCGAGATCGGTTCTCCAACCTCAACGGTGTCACCATCGAAGCGTGCCACCAAGTTCAACCTAACCGAACCCAATGTCTGGCCAACTGGTCACCAAGAGTTCCAACACCGTGCTGAGACTCTCTACGAAGAACTTCAGAGCATGTCTGCACGTCTCCTTACCGTTCTAGCAGGCTCGTTGGGACAAGTGCCCGAGTATTTTGATTCTTACCTAAAAGACTCCCTTAGCACTCTTAGATTGCTTCACTATCCCCCTCTTCCCAAGGAACAGAAGGAACAGGAGCTCATTTGCACTCCTCACACCGATTCTGGGATTTTAACCATCCTTCACCAGGATTCCACTGGTGGGTTGGAAGTGCTTAACTCGTCTGGCGAATGGATCGCTGCTCCCTATATTCCAGGGAGCGTTGTCGTCAACATCGGGGATTTGATGGCCAAGGTCAGCGGTGGAAGGTGGGTTGCAACGATGCATAGGGTCAGAGCCACTAATTCTGGAGGAGAGAGAAAGGGGAGATTTTCAGTGCCATATTTCTTTGAGCCAGGCATGGACTGCGTAATTAAAGCGGTGGGACAGGATAATGGCGTCGTATACGGCGAGCATGTTTTGGAGAAGATGAAAGGATGGGTGGAGTTTCAAGACGTAGACGGGGAAGAGGAGACTTAGAATGTCTACTTAGATGCAGAGTATTTTTAATGTTCGCGATAGTTAGAAACTTCCCTCATTGCTACTTGATATCGTCTGAAGTGGTGGACACTACTACCAACCTAATAGCAGTAATCACTGTGACCACGTCCAGCATCGACACACCCATTGCCACAGTGTGAAATCCACTGAATAACGCCATTATTGCCTCCTACACAGTGGAATAGATCCCCTAGGCCGTTGTTAAGGAGTTGCTGGCCCCGGTCGTAGACAGCTTGGTCAATTTGTGCCTGGTATTTCCCTGGAAATGGCGGACTGTTAGATTCGTCCTCAGACTAAATAGTGAGGGTGCATTCTTAAACAACGGCCATGAGAGTCTTTCCACAGTAGTTAAGACCAGGCGTGCAGTTATCTGCAATTGCGCTGGTGGCAAAAATGGCAAGGACCGTAGCAACGAGGGCAAATTGCATTGCGGTGGTAGGGCGAGGCTCCTGTTTTGATTTGAGTGAGATATGGTGAATTCTATAGTTGTCGTTGGGAGTTGTTTTGGATGATTGTTTTGTTTGGACTGGGCCTTAGTTGATGAGGAAGAAAAGAAAAAGTCGGGAGCATGAGTAGCTTTTATAGATGATTTGAATTAATCCTAATATTTTCTCTTTGTAATTAGATCTTACTCTATGTTCTAAGCACTTGTGAAGTGTCTCTGGATCTCTGCACTTGTGCACCGCGACTACGTTGTACGTGGTCTATAATCTTGATAAATGTGATGTTGGGTAACATTAAATCCTTCCGGCTTACACTCTACTGTTACAGGTTGGCTGACACCCGAGACAATGCCTCCATTCGGACAACTACGCTACACATTGTTTGGCCCCGAGGCTCTGTCTAGGCAGAATGGCCTACAGCAGTACCTAGACCTCATAGATAGGCATCTTGGCTAATTAAACCCTTGCTGCAATTTATTTTTCTGATACTATATACACTAATATTTCTTATGGTGTAAATGATAAATCTTTGCTATCTGCGGAATCCTCAGCCGCGCGTAAAGAAACATTCAATAGTTAAAGCACCCAATATTGGTCTTACTGTCGTACATCAAGTAAGCAAGCTCACAAGAGTTGCCGTGCGTTCAATTTGTGTGTAAAGTTTGCTGTTGTTAATCCATAAACTGTGTTGGAAAGTGGGGCGGATGTATGTACGAGTAAACTTTGACGAATAAATATTGGGAAAAAACTCCATATACCCAGTAAATTGGTAAGAAAACTCCATCTACCCAGTCCACCGCTAACCCTCATTTGGAAAGGTTGACGAGCCAATGAGAGGCGTACTCTCATTTGAGAGTACGACTCTCAAATGAAGCAATTGAGCTGGCAATATACCAGCTCAATTACACAGTAAGT